>OZ012700.1:36066361-36068861 GCA_963942565.1 Maea johnstoni
TATCATTAATACTATTATTATTATTGACATTATTATCATTACTATTCTTATTGATTTTATGATTGTTATCATTATCATTATTATCATTAGTTGTAGTAGTAGTAGTAGTGGTAGTAGTAGTGTAATTCTTCTTCTTATTATTATTATCATTATTGTTTTTAATATTTTCAGCATCATCATTATCATTATCATTATTATTATTTGTATTATTATCATTATAATCTTATTTATTATCATAATCATCAAAATTTTAAAGATTTTTATTATGATGATGATGATCATAATAGTAGTGTCATTATTGTTATTATTATTATTATAATTTTCATTATTTTTATTATTGTTATTAATATTATTATTATTATTATTATTATCATTATTATTATTATTATTATTATTATTATTATTATTATTATTTCTATCATTATTATTATTATATTATTATTATTATTTTTATTATTATTACCATCAACATTATTATTATGATTATTATCATTATTACTATTATCATTGTTAATATTATTTTCTCATCATTATCATCATTATCATCATTGTTATTATTATCAACATTATCATTGATATTATTGTTATTATTATTATCATTAAAAGTATTGTTATTATTATCATTATTATTATCATTATTTTTATTTCAAGGGTAATGATGTCTGTGATCAAAGTAGTAGTAGTAGTAGTAGTAGTAGTAGTAGTAGTAGTAGTAGTTGTAGTATACTGTTTCAGGCCTTATTCTAGGGATATTGACCACAAGTGAAATAAGATTATAGTTGCTAGTGTTTTCTGAATTTAATTATGTGGGCTCACATAACTTCAAATAAATATTTAAAGAAGTAAGAATGGCCAATATCCCTGAAATAAGGCCAGAAATAATAATAACAATAATAACAATGATGATGATGATGATGAAGACCAATAATAATGATAATTATGATCGTAACAATTACCAATATAAAGTAATAATAATCATGATAAATAATGTCATTACTACAACTATTGCTAAGTAGTAGTAGTAGTAGTAGTAGTAGTAGTAGTAGTAGTAGTAGTAGTAGTAGTAGTAGTAGTAGTAGTAGTACTACTACTACTACTACTACTACTACTACTACTGTGATCATCATCATCAGAAAAATATTATTAATAATAATAATAATGTTAATAATAATAATAATGATAATAATAATAATGATATGATAACAATAGTAATAATAATAACAATAATAATGATTACAATAATAATTGCTAATAATGATGGCAATGATAAAAATAATCATAATAATCATGATAATAATGATAATAATAACAATAATGATAATAATAATAATGATGATGATAATAACATTACTACAATATACTACTACTTTTGATTAGAATACCACTACTCAGACTATACTGCTAACTACACGCCTACCTCTAATCACAATACTACAAGTTATTGTACTTCTATCCCGAATACTACCTATAATGATCACAATGAAAATGATGAATATCATACTAATTATTATCATCAAGAAAGAAATTTTGGTTGAGCATGAGAGCCATGAATTATTCAGCACAATACCATGTGTTTAGCCAAATCCTCATTACTTTCATAGTCAGGAATCATAAGTAGCACTCAACTAAGCATAAAACAAAGGTAATTGTCATTCAATAATCCCTCTGAAATGCTTCCAGTAAACCAGATAGGGCCCCGTTGAAAGAGGTACTGGGAGGACAATACAATTACAGAGAAGGGGGAAGGCAAGTGTTGCGGCAAGGCGCTAAAGGCCACAGGAGGAGTAGAAATTGTCAGTGTAGTAAGGGTCTGTGCGCCCAAAGAGTGAGTGGCGGGCGCACGGATCCAAGCCCTAAGTACAGGTGGAAGGTGCATGGATAGGGCACTGATTAGCACGTGGGGACGTGTGAAAGGGCAGATAGAAGGTAAAAGGGTGGGAGTTGCATAAAGTAATAGCCATGTGCAGCAAGTGTGCATGAAAGTGACAATACCAATGTCATAGGGAACTTAATGGAACATTTCATTCATCACCAGATATGAATTGATACTTACACCCTTTAAACTTCACAGATCTCAATTTTTATATGAAGGCTAGGCATTACTTACATCCATTAAACTATAGATTTTTTTCGAAGAAATTCCCAATTTCACAACTGTGGAAATGTTAATTATAAATCAAAGATAAAAGATCGTTTTTAGTCAAGGCCCAACATAAAGTCATCGGCCCTTATAGCGAACAGCAATTCAGGCAGACGTCCTGTCTGGGATCAGCGGTTTTGACCAACAATTCATTTTAGTAAAGTAAAGTAAAAAAAATAATAGAAATAAAGCCACTGTTATTTTGAGTAGGAAATATTTCTAAGTGCCACACGAAGCACTGGGCAGCTGGAAAAAAGTCTTTAGTGTTGCGGGTAGATGGAATCTATACCGCGACCCCTGGTCTGGTAGTCAAGTGCGCTATCAATGAGGCCATCGCTACTTGTGTACTATGCTGCCATG
>OZ012700.1:36076361-36090542 GCA_963942565.1 Maea johnstoni
TTGGAGAATTTATATACAGAAAAACAACATTATCTTATGTTATATATGTACTTTCCCAACTGGAGAAATCGACTGTATTGAAGGTTTCATTTTATATCAATTACAACTTTCCTTTGCAGGTTTTGACACTAGATAACTAAAGCAAAGCGAGGTATCTTTTAGTATGACAATTTTCCTCTGGCTACTTTGTGTTTCTTACAGTGTCAGTTCATCTTTGGAGAAACCTCAGTTTGCATTCTATTTGTCCAAGGTTGTGAATAACATTTTATTTTAATCAGGAGTTTAATTTTATCAATTATTTTTCAGAATTCGTTCAGATGATGTTACGAGGCTGACCGTTTCGCAATTCATCGAGAGACATCGGCGCTAGATGGCGCTTCACACGCTGCTGGCTCCGCCGGAAACGGATGTCACGATTACGCCATCTTGGTGGAGACGCCATCTTTGATCTAGTTTTCATGTTCAAGGAGCACTAACTTCATTTGCCTAACCTTGTATGGTTTAGGTCCTTGATCCAACTTCACAATTTTATTTGAAGTTTTTTATGATATCCACTTGGTATCATGTAAATTTGATATTTGATAGAATGATGATCTAAAAATAGAAGCGACCGAGAGGTTTTTTCAAATAAGTGAACGATTGGTCTTTCTTACTATTTTACTCTAACTATATTGTCTGTTTGACCATCTGTATGTACAGAAACATGCACTATTCCTGTACTTGCTTAATATTTTACCTATTGGTAATATCAAATATATGAATTTCTTTTGGTAAACAAACATATCTAAGCTTTGTAAAAGGGGGAAGTCGTAAACCAGTCTGGAAGCAAACCAGACTTGGCCACCTATAGTACTACTATATCAGTATATCAGAGCTACCTTATGGTGAGAGAAATGAACATTGAGCAGACCTTGCATCAGTCACTCCCAGAAGCGACGTGTGCTTTGAAAGCTACTGATGACTACTTTTGCTCTGGCCATGGATTGGACCTATTGTTGGTGCTGAGTCACGATGTGTCATGTTTTAACACATTTGCATTTGGAATGATATCACAAATTGGGCAGAACTCAACTCAGAGATTCTCAAAGGATTGTTCCACTCGACAGAAAATTAACTTACTTTCGGTTATTTCACAAAAGTTTTCTTTGATTTCAATATATGCTGTGTATTTATTAAACCATGTCTGGATTGGTTCAAGTAAAATGCGCCACGTAATAGAAAGTTCATGCCTCAGCAGAAAGAATAGACAAATCAATTTGAAAAAAACACTATGGCAATGTTTGATTTAACGACTATACAATATCACACAAGACTTTGTGGCATTATATAAAAGCCATCAGTGAGCACTCAATGAGCATATAAAGAGAGTATTTATCCTAGTATTTTGGCAGTAACCTTTGGTTAGACGGTAGTTTTAGCAGGATACTGCGGCTTCCTCTGCCATCTACAACTGGCCAGTAACGGATTCATTTCGATATATCAGAAAAGTGACGATAACCAAAATGTCATGTAATGTGTACGCTCCAGAAATGAATCGGATAAAATGGCGGAAGTTGTCTACGCGAAATTTTACAATTTTGTACACTCTAGATGTAAAGCTTGGTCATGAGTAGAATACCTCTATATGTGCCACATAAAGTGTACACTCTAGGTGTAAAGCTAAGTCATGAGTAGGATACCTCTATATGTGCCACATAAAGTGTACACTCTAGGTGTAAAGCTTGGTCATGAGTAGAATACCTCTATATGTGCCACATAAAGTGTACACTCTAGATGTAAAGCTTAGTCATGAGTAGGATACCTCTATATGTGCCACATAAAGTGTACACTCTAGGTGTAAAGCTTGGTCATGAGTAGGATACCTCTATATGTGCCACATAAAGTGTACACTCTAGGTGTAAAGCTTAGTCATGAGTAGGATACCTCTATATGTGCCACATAAAGTGTACACTCTAGGTGTAAAGCTTGGTCATGAGTAGAATACCTCTATATGTGCCACATAAAGTGTACACTCTAGATGTAAAGCTTAGTCATGAGTAGGATACCTCTATATGTGCCACATAAAGTGTACACTCTAGGTGTAAAGCTTGGTCATGAGTAGGATACCTCTATATGTGCCACATAAAGTGTACACTCTAGGTGTAAAGCTTAGTCATGAGTAGGATACCTCTATATGTGCCACATAAAGTGTACACTCTAGATGTAAAGCTTGGTCATGAGTAGGATACCTCTATATGTGCCACATAAAGTGTACACTCTAGGTGTAAAGCTTAGTCATGAGTAGGATACCTCTATATGTGCCACATAAAGTGTACACTCTAGATGTAAATTTGTTAACTTATTCATGCAAAACAGTTCCCACAGACATCGATACGACGTCTCCTGACAATAGTTAGGTAATAAACAGAATGATTATGCATGATATTTGGAGAGAGGTGATGGTAGTATACCGGTAGTGGTAGATAGTGTTGCTATGCCAGGCTGTGCGTGGTTGGCCGCATGAGGCGTTAGTGGGTTACTATGGCGGCGGGACGTGGTCGGCCACGCAACACGTGTCGTCGTCGTCGTCGTCGTCGTCAGGGCCAGTAGGGCGCAGGCAGGGAATCTGATTACTCGCCAGCCGTGATGGCTGCTTTATGGAATGAAGAAGAACAAAACATCGATTGTGAGTTGGCAGGAGTCCGTGAAACAAAGCAACCCTTATCCACCCTCCCCGGGGGGGGGGGGGGCAGAATAGCTGCATGGGCTGCCCCCTAGCCGAATGGTCTAGAGCATTGCGCAAAGAGGGGATTGGTTCCTTTTTACCTTGCTTTCAACAGCTTAGGTCATACCATGAGGAGATAGAAACGCAGAATTCTCTTCTCCTTTCGAATAGTCTCAAGGTTTTCTCAAATGCAGAGGCATCATAGACAGCCGTTCAGCACGCCGCACATCTGTGTAGCGATCAGGCCCACCCGCTACTGAGGCTCCAGCAGGGCATTGCGCTTAGCTTGGTAGCTCAATGTATGCCAATGCTGGAATGGTCCAAGCTTCAAAGCTACTCGAGGTTTGTGCAAAAGTGGCCAGTGACGACTTCCCCCGGGAACTCCAGTTTCCCCCATCAATGAAAACTGCAACTCAAAATGTAACTGAATCGACTTAATTGTAGCGTGCATGTTTCTAAGAATATCGATAGTATAACTAATTCAATAATACGTAAAGCATATTTAGAGATAATTGCTCCAACTCATTAAAATCCGGGTCCTGTGAGAAAGTTGTCAGTGACTTTAGGACTAGGCGGCAGTTGTCCGGGGTACTCCGATTTCTTCCAAATTTCAAAACCGATTACTACCACCAGCTAGTCACCACTCCTCCATAATTTGACAGAAAAAGGTTACCATAACACCAAATGTCCGTAAACATCAAGAGCGTTCACATGGCCTTACGCAAACACATTTTGTCACAAGAGAATATCTAGAGATATACTAATTGTTTACATGGATACTATCCTTTCATATACTTTTCAAATATTACTCTATGTCAGAAGTTCCGTGGAAAAGTATCAGGCCGCATCCTTACTCTATATACAAATGACTTAATCAAATATCAACAAGACGTTGTTTGCTGATGCTGGGCAGCATGGAGAGCATGGGGTGTGCGCATAGCTCTCCACGGTGGGGAGGTGGAAGGATCGTCTTGAAGGGGGGCGAGTTATCCAGTCCATTCACGTCGTCACACTATAATGGCAATCTAGTCGTGTGAGATGAAGTGTACATTTCTCTATGTAAATATCAGACTCCCCTTTTGTGAGTGGCCATATCCCTGACGTGAATTCCAGTGTCATCGTCGTCCCAAGAGCCGCGGGCGGGCGGCGAGTTGACCTGTCTCGCTAGACATACAGGCGGAGCGGACCTGCAGTCTGTGCCGCCGCCGCATGGCTACCATTGCAAGCTAGATAAAACACACCTCAAAGCAGCATTATCCTATAAATAGGTGTATCTTCAGGTTGCTGGGTGTTATCAGGTGGAGAATATCATCACCAATTGTCTTTATTCAATCCATATTCTGTTTTATTTCAAAATTTACAACTTTTTTTTCAAATGACATAATCTCATTACCTTCGCAGTTGATGGTCACAGATACCTTAGGGATGTCATTGACTATGCCCAATAAAAAGTATTTTTTTGATTTTTTACCGCTAAAGATTTTTACGGGCCATAACATTTGAAAACTTTAGTTAGATATCGTGCGTGTGGAGCCCATAAGCCAGTGGTGGTTGAGCAAGGTAGGCCTTGTTGATCCCATGTGGGCTAGGAACAAAAGACAGTCGTGCAATGACACACCTCAGTGGTCGCGTGTCACAGTCAAAACAAAGGCGAAGGTCCGGTTTGCTATAAACAGTTGAACATTTTTCTAGCTGTAAGAGGTTAATGCACTTCGGGTCAAGATTTCTCACTAAAATTTTCAATGTTATGGCCTGTAAAGATCTTCAGGAATAAAAAATCAAAAAAATACTTTTTATTGGGCATAGTCAATGATATCCCTAAAGTAACTCTGAACCTGCAGTAACCATCACCTGCGTAGGTAATGAGATTATGTCATTTGAAAAAAAAGTTGTAAATTTTGAAATAAAACAGAATATGGATTGAATAAAGACAATTGGCGAGGATATTCTCTGCCCGATAACACCCAGGAACCTGACGATACACCTAGTTATAGGATAATGCTGCTTTGAAGTGTGTTTTGGGATGGGGCTTTTAACTGGCTTGCAATGGTACTCATCACCTTAACACTTTCATCACACATCGCTCAATGCCCTTGTCCCCCCTCTAACGCTATTTAAAGACAGAAAGACAGACATATATATACATATATATATATATATATATATATATATATATATATATATATATATATATATATATATATATATATATATATATATATATATATATATATATATATATATATATATATATATATGTATGTATGTATATATATATATATATATATATTTATTTATATATATATATATATATATATATATATATATATATATATATATATATATATATACATATATATATATATGTATATATATATATATATATATATATATATATATATATATATATATATATATATATATATATATATATATATATATATATATACATTGGCTTATTGTTTACCAATCTGAAGACGCAATACTCGGTTAGATCTTCTTTACACGCCTCATCTGCATGTATTTAGTACCATTGTAATGATGCACATACAAGAGCGTTTCTCCACTGGCTGTCTGTTCCATCAGTACATGTATACCCTACGATAACGCGTCAAGATGAGATTTAGTTATAATAATCTGTGATCACTGTAGGAATGAGATAATCTTATATATGCAACTGTTTTTCTGTGATATTTAATGATGTAGGGATGGTCATGGAAAAGTTAGACGGCATGCTGCTGACTGTTCATTTCGATGTGTTCTACGATTCCAATGCGTGCGTTGCTCTGTGGAAGTGTTCTTAACCCTTTGGCAGGCGGAGTGTACCCACGACCAATAGAATACATCACTAGAAATAGCAAAATGATAGATCAACACCATTTAGATAATCATTTAGCTTTAGTGTAGTTTAGTCGCTTGTTTATGTCTTTTACTTTCTTCAAGACACTTTGTGCTCAATTTGGTTATGTTTAAACTTGACTTCCTGTATTAATATTTTGTCGTGTTTGTAAGCTTCCCTCTCTCTATTACTTTTCCTAAATTCGAGTGCCTACTGTATCTTTGTGATGCGGATAATACAATACACGCAATATAATACCTTTCTCAGTATTGCCATGTGTGTCAAATTATTTCTACACTCCAGATATGAAGCTTTTGATAGAGCCACAATCGCACGTCTTTTGGGCCCGGCGGGCATTAAATCCCGTAAGTCCCCTAGGAGCAGGAATCAAATATCCTTATCATTGCTACATTAGGAACAGCCAATCAGCAATCAGGATTTGGACCATGTGACCACTGACCATACCTGCCTGTCAGGGGCGTTAAATCTTTCCTCGTGATGCATCGCTGAGCTGCTTAGTTGCGGCACTGACATCATGCCATAGTCGTGCATCCCTCTCTGCAGCCTAGTCTGCACTCCTGCAAAAACACAGAGCGAGCCACGTGTATCAATCATCCCATCGTTATGCTAATGAGCAGATGAGACTGATGATCTTAAAAGATAAATTAGAAATAAAGAAGGATTCTTCACATCAGTTCAAGGTGAATATTGTATTTGATTCTTATCGAGACTACCCCATAGAAATATTTAAAAATCTATTTTCATGAAACATTTCCAGCAAATGTTGGCCTATTCGAGGCATTACAGGTAAGATATATAGCTCAGACCAAATGCTATTTTTCATCTCATCTCCGAGAAGTAAAGTAGGGTGTTACTTGACCTATGGTTATCTACTACAGATTTTCAAAACGACAATTCAAAGGAGAATGTGGGCCAGGCATTAAAGCATACCAGTAGATGATCTGGGAGGTATTGGCCAGGCATTAAAGAATACCAGTAGATGATCTGGGAGGTATTGGCCAGGCATTAAAGAATACCAGTAGATGATCTGGGAGGTATTGGCCAGGCATTAAAGCATACCAGTAGATGATCTGGGAGGTATTGCAATAATCGTGCGACAGTCTTGGTCGCTATAGATACCAAATGGGTAAATAATTGTATCATACATATTATTTTCGTAAAGGTATATGTCAAAGATGCCGTGGTTAGAAAGATTTCACCAATAATGTCTTATACAAAATTTTCAAATAAAAACTATATATATCACTAAAACTATCATGTCGCAGCAATGTATGAAATGGCAAACAATGTCACATGGGTAAGATAATTCACTGATTATGACGTCATAATCTGCTCGTTTGATTTCGAGTGTAATCTGGGAATCACACGGGACAGGTGCAGGATTGTGCGAATATGCCAGCACCATAAGGGCTATGTCTATAGAAACGCGACGGTTTCAGCACGAGGCAATAATAAATTGCTAAATGCTGAAACTTCACTCGATATTCCAATGTTATATTTGTTCACAAAAAGTCATTTCAATATGACGAAGATTAGTTTATTTTAGAAATGATCTCATGCCTCATGAGGATCAGAATTTTTTGTTCCAATTTCTCTTACACATAAAGGTATTTGTTTTCTCTAGAATGAATTTTGTATCGGCCTTGTGTCTTGGCAGAACAGCAGCTCCATTGTATCATTTTATTAACATCATGTCATCTAACGAATGAGGAACAACTATTATGATCTAGAAAGCAAAAACTCAAATCATTCCTTGTGTATTTCATACATGTATGTAATAAAGTAAATGTAAGAAAAGCAGTGTGTTGTGTTTTCTCTTTCTCTTGGAGAGTTTCTACTTTAGTGGGGGACTATGTCCATGAGCAGTCGGTGCTGCGCGTGGAGCTCTACTGTGGCTCAGCACCGCACTGTCTGCAGTAGCGAAGAAAGAGGACCTGCCTCAGTGGCCAAGCTGTAGTACGTGTCGTGCACTGACCAACGGCTAAGTACCATCCGCACTACCGACCACAGAGAGAGCTGCCTACCATACAAAAAGGCTTGCTCTTATGCAATCCGCGATTCCAATCTCACTATATGCATATTAATTGAGATTTCGTCTAACTCAGATAACTCTTTGTTGGTCCACTTTTGTCAAACTTACACGGGTTTGCCTATATCCATCATGACCGTTGCACCTCGCGTGTGAACGGATCAAATACAGTGCAGACATTTCATTCTTGCAACACTCGACCGGACGCCTGCCAGTGTCTGTTCGTGCAAACGCCCATGGATAACGCCAAAAATAGGCCAAGCACATCAATGACCCACGTATCAAACTACGTTCAGTTGCGAGGTCATCCATGCCCAGGAAATCTGGTTGCAATCAGGTGTGCGGTTGTGTATTTTACCCTGGCTGTCTATGCATGAGTGCAATAATTAAATGCACTGCAGCAGTGTTAGGCCAGCGGATAAGGGGCACTTTTAGATGGAATCGACAATTTTTCAATAAAATCATGTAACTGGTTGAATGTGATGAAACTCCCGCAAGATGATACCTTTACAGCGCACGATTTGTACAGGAATTTCACTTACGAAAGTAGATCAAACGTAGACAGCGACTGCCAGTGACCTAGTATGGGAGTATCTTGCAGGAACTCAACATTTTCAATCTAGTTACCCTAGTGTGTTTATCAAACATGGTTCGTATTCACGAATCAAATGTTCCCTTTATTGATCAAGAATGTGTCATTTAAACTAAAACATTGCCAAATAGAATCCTATCCAGGTCGGCTCAGGCAGCTATAGTTGAGACTCCAAGACCGCCGGGATTGGATAACAATTGTTAGAAAGAGAATACGAGTGCTGAACTAGGAGATGGCTTATTTTATATGTGTTACCAGAACCAACGCCTTAAGCCTTAACGAATACTAAGGTGGATACTTTGTAGGAATAAATATTTTAAGTTGAATTTCAATGATTTCAATTATTTCGAAGAAAAAAGTGGAGCCTTGATAACTGAATTTATATATGTCATTTCTTTTAGTTTGCATGTAGGTAAATGCCTAGATATACCTTTACCAATGCACCATGATGGTTTATATCGAAAGGGGCAATTTTAATTTCAAAAATGCATAAGAGTTAACTCTTGATGGTAATTTAACCCAGCACAACCAACTTTCCCTGATAAGTTGGTAAGTCTATTGTTTGGATTTTGGAATACTTTAGAGACGTCATACCAACTTTCTCCAGCTGTCATTAAAACTGTGCAACCAAAATGAAGAATTATGTGACGCTGATATTGAAGGTTTAGAATTAGAAATCCACAAACTTGGTCGTCTGGCCTTGTAAGAATATCTTAAAGCAAACTCGTCTTTGTCAAATGTAAAGTGTACGTTTATCTCTCTCCCTTTCTTCGCCATTGTATTGTACAACCTCTAAGCGAAAATCGTCTTTTTCGAACAACTCGATATAACAAATCTAAGCTTTTCTGTACGCCCTTGTGCCCTCTCCTTTCTCTATTGTTGACTATGGCTATGTGTGGGATTAAGATTAAATATTGCGGGCACTGTGTCAGGTTTCAGGGTCTTTGCTTCCTAAATCCTAGTCGTGTTTGTAGTTCAGCCTAAAAACAAGATTCCTCAGAATGTTCAAGACAAACATGTTGGGAACCCCTAAATATGTAGTTGTTCACTGTCCATCCTGTCCCACTGTTGAGTAGCCATCTTGCTGCTAAATCCCTCTTTCCTGGGTTATCATTGGGTTAGGAATTGAGAAAAAGGAAGTTCCTTTTCCACTGTCACTTCGGGTATAGCAAACATAAGCAGCACATAAAAAATCTGCGCAATGAACGAACAAATACATATCTAAATGGATTTCCTGTTCCTAAATACCTCTCATTCACGTTGGTTGTTTGTGGAAAATTCCGTTATGTACTAAAATAGGTTTCAATATCTAGCTGGCCTTGTTCAGGAGTAGGACATGGACACTATAGACAGGGGACCCAGCTGGTGCAAGTAGGATTGCTTCTATTAAGTTCCAAGAAACGCCTAATCCGCAGGCACACATGCCCACTAATATCATCAGCACCATCCCAGCACAGCTGACAGCAGCTACAAATGCAAATATCCTCAAAAGCATGACAGAAACAGCCGTGTAGCTCGGCCAGGAGACAGGTAGAAATGCAAATATCCTCAAAATTAATCATAACGAAAATAGCCAGAGAAGGTACAACCGCAATAATTGGACGAAAGTATAAGCTCAAAAATGCAATAAAGCACTATCAGACCTAAGATAAGATTACAACACCAACACTAGAATGGCTGGAGAAAAAACGTGCTCTGAGTGGCAGCTTTCTTAAACAACCCAACCATACAGACTCCACGATTGAAATCACATTTCAATACACCTATGATTGCCAAGCAGTTGCGTTGGAGCACAGTTAACTGTGCATCTTCAAGCAACTCTCAATACACAATCCCCTGCCTCCGACATCAGCCTACTGACTAGAAATGGATCACTATGCTAGCATTTCACATGTTCAAAATACCACATAATCCCTCTAGACATCAATTTAATCATAAGGAAATGAATTTTGTTCTCAGTCAATTTCTTTCTCGTGTATAAAGGTGAAAAATTCTTAGGTAGAACGATTCAGGGCAGTGGCAAGTAGTCATACTTCGCAATGGAATACCGTCAGGTGGGGGCGCCTGGTGAGAGAATAATGAACTAATACATGGCTCAACAGTAACTTTTGAAGGTACCTGAATGCATGGCACGTTTGCTTTCATTTCAACCTGGAGAAATGCTTTTTAGATTTGAATGAGCGTGGGTGTATATGATGTAATGACTAGTCTCGGTAAAGACCAGAATTGCAAAAACAAAATGAAATCCTATCATAACTATTCAAATTTTGAATGTACGATTGATATGACTACAATGAACACACCTCGCGTTAAGATAGGTATATTTTGAAAAATACATGGCTGAAAGCTGTTGTCCTTATTGAGTTTGACAAATTCCCTTGAAATATTTCTCAAGTGTAACGTATATTTGGAATATATATTGACTGTAATAGACTACAAAAATGCGTGTGGTTAACCCCTCACAATGCCGCACATTTTTATAACCCCCGGGGGGATACAGTGTAGTATCGAACCTACTTAACCTGCACCTTTAACATCATTGCAAATGTGACATAATGACGAACACCTATTGGGGTATGATATACCCAGAGAAAGTCCGATACAAGGTGATAGGAGTGGAAATGAAAGGAATGGAAAGTAGTATGAAGCTAGTGGCGCTGGGCGCAACACAGCGCATAGGCTAGGCGGGTATGGTAGAGGAATGGATCCGTGCACCAAAATATGTAGGCCGGCGCACGGATCCATGTCTTAAGGGGAATTGATAGAGATGTAATAGTTATGAGAAATATGAGGAATATAGGTAGTGAGTATAAGCAAATTAGTGATCGTGTCTGATTTGGAAAATATTTGTTACTGAAATACCATGAAGCTGAGAATATGGGGAATTCAAAAACATTAATCAGAATTCCCCCCCCCCCCCTCCCCCCAATATGATAGTGACCAACCCTCTGGGTCATGGACTATTATAATGCATTCAGTTCAAAAGCAATCTCTGTGTGTTTCTCATAACTGGGAATTTGTCATCATGCTGCAAGTGTGATCTGCTACATAAAATTAAAGTTATTTCATAATCATATGTGTATGGTTATCAATTTGCCAACACCTGTAAAATATAATAGCCCACTCCTAAACTAATAAACTAATCTGACCCCTGGTGGCCAGGATTGGAACCGCATAAAATCTCCTGATTTGCCAACTTTCAAAAATCATCCACCATTCCTCAAGAATATATTTATTTTCTAGCCAAGAGCCAAGAATTTCATAATATGCTGAACATAGTAAGTATTTGATCTTGAAAGATCACACAATTTCTGGAAAGATCACACAATCATTACAGGATGTGGCCACAGTGCCAGTCGTCCTGGCCACCACACTAGTGGAGTCTCCAGGACGATCGCACACTGGATACAGCCGTGCTTCCTGTCATTCGCACTCCCTAGAGAACGCTACCCACCTGGCCGGCACTGGCGGGCAGGTCCTTATCTATATGGGTCAAATGCAGCCAGCTAGTAGCAGTGTAGGATGGAGTGTTGACGCTACATGTGACAGCCATACAGATTTCCACTTGCAGCAGAAAATTGAGTATAAAAGCGGTTTTAATAGAAATGACCACAAGAAAGTGGTATATTTATGTTTGGAAGTATACGATACTCTGGCGTGTAGCTTAATATAGGAGTTTTAGCATGCTCTTGAGGGTTGTAAGTTGTAACAAGTGACTTTAAAAATTATGTGTGACCATATCCTGTTATGATGTAAATGTTGTTGATGACGACATTTTCAGTTCCAAAGCTATCTGCGTGTTTTTGAAAACTGTGTGTATATTATCATGCAGCAATTGTGATCTGCTACATAAACTGAAATTAAAGTTATCCTATTAACATATGTTTCCATGATTATCAACTCTAAAGGCCCGCTCCTTAAGCAAAGTACTAACCTGGCCCCTCCCAGAATTGGAACTAAACAAAATGAAACCAAAAGACGCCGCAGTATAGTAAACTGCCTGATAAGTGATATATCCTGATTTTGGATTGTTGAATGCTGACGGATATGCCAACGTACGTGCACAATATCAATTGAACAATTCAGAACACACACGTACCATGGTTTAAGAACTTATGGCCAGTTTAGCGATATTCTCAGAATGAGGCATCTCCGCCACGTAGACTAGTATAGTATACCGAAGGTGTACGTCCTATACATATTTTGCTGTTTCGCTATTCAATGAATTACCGTAAAGTCGTTCCCCCTTTTCGACATATTAGCTAAAAGTACACAGGCGTGAAAATATCCCAAAAGTTTTCCCATATATAATCTTTAGACAATCTTTCAATCGCACGTATGACTTTATTTTTTGGCCGCTCAGTTTCATCAATAAACTCGCTGCCATAAACCGTTATTTACGAGGAGCGCTGCTATAAAAGCAAAATTGTAAAACCTATCCCTATTCGTATGCAGCAAAAATGCTTACGTATTCACGCAAATGTGTTTCTAATTAATACATGCATGAACTACAAGTACCAAGAATCTCTCATAAATTTGTGTTTTCCTAAACAAAATGTTGTTCTTTTTGAAGGTAGTCCAGCCATCGGTTCATTTAAGGTGACAATGGGTTAAGCTTATTGTGACATCAGACTTTTGTTGGTCGGTGGATTTTAATGGGTCCTTTGGTTGATGGTTTAATATCCTGGTTTACTCCTGAGATACCGTTAGAGGATACAGTGTCATCTAGACGATGGCGACGCCAAGAGGTTAATGTGAGAACTAATTTCTTGGAAATATATTTCTGCCCCAATCAGCAGAAAGCTGGGAAAATGCCTGTTCTGGTTATACATACATAAGCGGTGAATTTAGACTCGGATTTGATGTACACTACCAATCAAGCTGCGGCTTAGTGTAGAACGGCAAAACGCAGTATGTATGAAATAATGGGCAACAGAAATAAAGAAAGTTTGGTCTTTGGTGATTCGACAACTTTTATAACTACAAATGTGACTTAAAACTGTTGAGAAGATTGGTGGCAAAGAGATTCTGAATTTTGATTTCGCTTTTACAGGGATAGGGCGGATGCCTATGAATCGTGTCGTATATCCGCCGCAATGGTCACTGTGCCCCTTCAAGCAACTCTCAATACACAATCCCCTGCCTCCGACATCAGCCTACTGACTAGAAATGGATCACTATGCTAGCATTTCATATGTTCAATACCACATAATCCCTCTTAACATTAACTTTAATGAAAAGGAAATGAATTACTTTTTTCAGTCAATTTCTTTCGTGTGTATAAAGGTGAAAAATTCTTAGATAAAACGATTCAGGGCAGTGGCAAGTAGTCATACTTCGCAATGAAATACCGTCAGGTGGGGCGCCTGGTGAGAGAATGATGAACTAAAACAGGGCTCAACAGTAACTTTTGAAGGTACCTGAAGAGCAGGGTATGTTTGCTTTTATTTCAGGAGAAATAATCTTCAGATTTGAATGAGCGTGGGTGTATATGATGCAACGACTAGTTACGGTAAAGACCAGAATTGCAAAGAAAAATGAAATCCTATCATAACTATTCAAATTTTGAATGTACCAATGAACACACCTCGCGGTAAAGCCCTGGTCACATTAGGCATACGTCCGCCGTGCGGGCTGTTTGCGGGCAGTTTACGGCCGAAAACCGTGGCGATCACCTTGCGGGTGCCTCAAGGAGTTGGCCTCAACCGTAGAGGTTGTGCGGTCGAAAATCAGTGGTCGTGGGCCGTAGAGAGGTTTGCGAACATGTTCGCAAATCAGTCTACGGTCCGCGACCTACCTACGGACATTTGTTGACTTAGCGTCTGACGCAGGGCAATCTTTAAGGCCGTGCAACGCTCCCACTGATCCTTGAGAGTGCCTCACGGCACTCTTTAAAGTAAATAGATGTTAATTTTATTCCTTAAGGACCGTGGAAGCCACAGGAAGGCCTCCTCAAGGCCTCTTCAAGGTGGCCGTACATCCTCCGTGAAAAGGGG
>OZ012700.1:36093242-36095742 GCA_963942565.1 Maea johnstoni
CTTAAAATTTTAGTGAGGAATTTCTTAAAATGTCAATCTCAAGCATATAATGCATTTTTTTCATCTCCATATAATTCCATTGCCATTGTAAAAGAATGTCATGCCTTATTTTGATAAATTTATACATGCTTATGGTTTAAATCTTAATATATTGTGGTCCTCCTTAAAGATCTGGGCGTCCAAAACTTTTACAATTGTCAATTTTTGACATCCAGTTTCTAAACCCTGGCTAAGACCTTGCCTTAACATATTCTGGGTTGTAAAAGGTTAAAGATTTATTCGAAGGTGCATTGGTCATGAATGAGTTTACTTAAGAACCTTTAATATATTCTCGGTGGGTAAAGGGTTAAATGAATGGTCTTCAGGTCCTCTGACCATAAATGTGTTAATAAGATAACCCTTTACTAATTCTGGGTGGAAAAGTGTTAAATGAATGATCTTGGCCAGGTGCATTGGCCAGGAATGGGTTAACTTAACAGCCTTTGATATATTCTGGATGGGTAAAGGGTTAAATTAATTACCCTAGGATATTACATAGATTCATGTATTACATAATAAAACATAGATATTAATAGCAATGATGAACTTGTACAACCAAGAGTGTGTGTGTGTATGTGTGTTTTAAATGCAAAACCAAATATATTGCATTCACACATTCCACCAAAAAAGCGTAAATATACTGCCTCACTTAAAGAAAGTATGAAAAACACAGAAGTATGGTACGGTAAACTTAAATTGTTACTATAAATAGGATTAAGCATTTCAAGTCGGTAGATATTTTTACAATGGTAAAGGTGAGTGTTTTAGGTGACTTGATCTACGGCAAAGAGTGCATCCGAAACATATGAAAACAGCAGTGAATAAGAAAAATCTTTTCCCGCAGCTACGTCGAGATTCGATCCTTGGTCCGACTGCTCTACAGTTTAACATGCTAACGTTCCTAACCATTACCCTAACTTGCTATCTGATATTGGTACAGGCACATATTTCGTCAAAGTAATTTCTAGATGGCGCTGTAAGTTCAAGATGTCGGCCGATGACGTACTCTCTACTCCAAATTCTTTCCCAATTAAATTCGAGTCTTACGGGAGAAGATACGTAATTAACGTAACCCTTTCATGCCGACTGACGAAAATGGCCATGCCTGAACATACTGCAGGGTCAAACTCTTGTTAAACTGCACATGCTCCTCTAAAAAGGGATCCAACCGTCACCTGAACTCCGTATTAATATAATAGACTAGCAGCTCCCCGTGCGCTGCACGGTTTTGGATTCTCAGTCATACTCAATCATGCGCACTGAGTAAAGAGGCAGAGAATAAAACAAAACACAATCAAACTACCCTTACCACCCAAACATTAGAACCCTTACTGAACCATTGGCATCGCTCAGGGTTAAATGAGTGATCGTAAGGTTTCGCTGGCTATGAATGGATTAGTAACCATTTTCCGATGAAAATAATATGTACTTACCTTCATGCTCTACATAATACATTCATATAATAGCAATGATCAACTTGAAGAAGAAACAAACACGTGTGTGTGTGTGCATCTTGACTTTATTTCAACAATTCATTGATATTCATTTTAATAAATCATGTTTATACATATTCCAATAGAACACATACATTTGATTAATAAAATAATAAAAAAAAATTAAATGATAGTGGGTGAAATGGATTCTAAGGTGCCCTGGCCATGAATGGGTTAAAAAATAACCCTTAACTAATTCATCGTGGCAATTAAAGGGTTACATGAATGAATTAAGGTGCTTTGGCCATGAATGGGTTAATTTAACAACTTTTAAGTCATACTCCATCACGCGCGGCAGAGGCAAAGTAACTTTTGATATATTCTTGGTGGGTGAGGGTTAAACAAATGGTCATCTATTCTCTGGCCATGAATGGGTTTATTCAATATATCTTAACATTACCTGGGTTGCAAAAGATTAAACGATTGATATTTAGGTGCATTTGTTGTGAATGGGTTAACTTAATAACCTTTGGTATATTCTTGGTGGGTAAAGGGCAAAATGAATAGTCATCCGGTGCTCTGGCATAGATGGGTTAATAAAATAGCCCTTAAATAATTGTGGGTGGCGAAAGTTTACATGAATTGTGATCAGGTCCTCTGGCCATAAATAGGTTAATTAAATAACCTTTAACATATCCTGGATTGCAAAAGGTTAAATGAATTATATCAAGTTGCATTGGCCATGAATGGACTAATGAAATAACCCTTAACCAATTATGGTTGATAAAGGGTTAAACGAATATCATTATGATGCTCTGGCCATGAATGAGTTAACAACCTCTAATATATTTTTTGAGGGTAAAGGGTTAAATGAATGGTCATCAGGTGCGCTGGCCATGAATGGGTAAATCAAATAACCCTTAACATATTCTGGTTTTCAAAGGTTAACTGATTTGTTCGAAGGCGCATTGGTCATGAATGACTTTACTTAACAACCTTTGATATATTCTGAATGGGTAAAGGGTTTA
>OZ012700.1:36103242-36123242 GCA_963942565.1 Maea johnstoni
CCATCTTTCACAACCAATCTTTTTCTTTGTTTCTAAAACTGAAACGTTTCATTTATTTCAAACATAACTGCAAACATTTTTCAATGTCATAAGAATATCTTAAGCAAGTGTGGAAAGTTTCTGACTGCAGTCTATTTCTATAACCACACACACTTTCGATATTGAGATTTAGCATGAAGTGTTAATTATTTGGCGTCCCCTTGCTTAAGCCCCAGATTTTAAATCCGACTTTGGAATGCTTGGCCCTAAGTACATCATAGTGTCGAAAATTTCTGACTGTGGGATCGTTTTCTTTAATGGCTAATGACATCAGGGAAAACCTGCAACGATTTCCTGATGCAAATCAAAGCAAAAATACCACAAGAAAGTGTCGAAAATTAAAACTGTAACAAGAAAATGGTGAAAACTAAAACTTAATCGGTAGATGACAAATATCTACCAGTTCATTATAACATAAACATCAATTCAGTTGATTATATGAGAAAAACAAATTTAAAGGGGAAAATGAAATCTCTACCAAAATGACACAAAAAACATAATCGACCCATTGTTAAAAGTCCAACATGGACTAAAACAGCACATCTGGCAAATACTAAAAAAAATGATTCGGTATGTTAATATTTGATAACAAAATATTTTGACTTGCTATATCTATCTACAAAAACAATTTGCTTGTAGAATACTTTTATTACATTTCGTGAAAATTTCTTATTACATTATGCATAGGTATTACATTTCACGACTTTTTATTACATTTTGCGCACCTTGTGCTATTACATTTCGTGAAAAATTTGTATTATATTATGCTAAGGTATTACATTTCGCAACGATTTTGTATTACGTTTCGTGCAGGTATTACATTTCGCAACAATTTGTATTACATTATGCGTAGGTATTACATTTCGCAACGATTTTGTATTACGTTATGCGTAGGTCTTACATTTTGCAACGTTTATTACATTATGCGTTTTAACAGACGTGTGCAATGGTCCGCCCTGACTTCCAATACTGAGACCCCACGTCTGTATTGGTCGACCCCCAAATCAAGACGCCTTTATGCAAAAGTCTGGTATTCGCAATATCCTTGTCAATTTACAATAATAGTCGCTGAACCCATACTTTGGGCGTCAACGATTATTATGAAACCAATCTTGAAGTGGCTGCATGTGTCTTTTGCATGTGAATATGCAAAGTAGTGTCGCAATGCAGTATTGGATCTTTCTTTTGCAATTTTCAAAGTTCAAGTCGCGATTGATCCCCATAACTGGTATATGTGTTGCGTTGTGAAGAGCAGTGTCCTGCTGCCTTTGCAACTCTAAGAGCCGTTCAACTGAGAAACTCGCTTGGGGTTGAGAGTTTTTTTCTCGCCGCCGCGACAGGACTAGCTGTGGAAACGGGGCGAGGAGAAAGCCTGCCTCGAGGAAGAGTAAGTCATTACATATACAGCTGGAGGGACAGTCTAGCACTGCTATGTCGAAAAGGAGCGTAAAGCCCCATTTACACTAGCAGAAATTTTGCTGGCAACGTACTGGCGACCATTGGCAACGGGGGCAATAAGTGAGTTAGTAAGTATTTATTGACTACATCTTCGATATAAAAAAATACATTGTACAGACTTGATTCAATAGAACATTATGGGGGTAAACATGTGGTGGCAATCCCCCGCAACCATCTTTTGCCACCACGTTGCGAGCAAGTTGCCAGCATAGTGTAAAAGGGGCTTAAGGTGATGGGTACCATTGCAAGCCAGTTAAAAGCCCTGTCCCAAAACACACCTTAACGCAGCATAATCCTTTAACTAGGTGTATCTCCCGGTTCCTGAGTGTTATCAGGTAGAGAATATCGTCGCCACCTGTCATTATTCAATCCATATTCTGTTTTATTTCAAAATTTACAACTTTTCTTTCAAATGACATATTCTCATTAATTACGCAGGTGATGGTTACTGCAGGTTCAGAGTAACTTCAGGGATATCATTGACTATGCCCAATAAAAAGTATTTTTTTGATTTTTTACTGCTGAAGATTTTTAAAGGCCATAACGTTGAAAATTCTAGTTAGAAATCTCCACACCAACTGCACTTGGTATAAACCTCACGAGCTCATAGCTAGCACGTATTTATAGCATCCTGACCACAAGCCATTGTCTTGAGATCGTCAAGGTGTATCTTTGTTCAACTTTCTTTTGTTCCCAGTGCTCAGAAGTGATCAGCGAGGTATGTCCACTACTATCAAAGGGGTTCCTATGCCTCCACACACAAAAAACCTCACTAAAATTTTCAATGTTATGGCCTGTAAAAATCTTTAGCAGTAAAATACTAAAATATTACTTCTTATTGGGCATAGTCAATGATATCCCTAAGGTAACTGTGAACGTGTAGTGACCATCACCTGCATAAGTAATGAGAATATGTCATTTGAGTGAAAAGTTGTAAATATTGAAATGAATTAGAATATGGGTTGACTACAGACGGCTGACTATGATATTCTCTCCCTGATAACAATCAGGAACCTGTAGATACACCTTGTTATATGATTATGCTGCTGTGAGGTGTGTTTTGGGATGGGGCTTTTAACTCGCTTGCAATGGTACTCATCACCTTAAGCAACAGAGCAAGATCAGATGCTGGTGAATGAATCCACTGACGGAAAACCTAACCACGTGCATTTCTATCTTTCGATGCTGCATGTAAATTGTATTGGTTCAGGGCGTGATATCACCCCTGCGGAAAAAGGGAGAACCACACGTGAAAAGAGGAAAGGCTTATTTACCGTCTGCATCCACTTCGTTGATCATATCTTGAAGTTCATTTTCTGTGGGGTTTTGACCCAGTGACCTCATTACGGTCCCCAATTCTTTCCACGTGATCCCACCGTCGCCATCTTTGTCAAACAGTCTGAACGCCTCTCGATATTCTGAAAGAGAAAGAGCGTTTGTTTGATTAACTCAACTTCAACCACTGGCATCATCGATCAAATATACAAACTCATAGTTTCCCTGTTTGGTGAAGCGCCCTATTTTGCTCAATGGTACGGAATCAAATTTGGTTTTTCGTCGCTTATCGTAACATTTGATGAATAAATGAACCCGACTCAGCTCCCAGTAGCAAATAACAAAATCACGAAGATTTCCGCTGCTGATTTGATTTGAAAAATTGTAAACACACACACACGCACTCATATATATATATATTTATATATACTTTTAAAAGATTTTAAAATGCATCTATGTTTTAACATCTCTGTGTGATATGTACTATTAACTTGCTTTAATGTCTCTCATAACTCTTTTAAGAGTGGTCAGTATATTGAACGTGCCTGTTTTTATCTGTCTGTAATATGTTTATCCATACTGAGTGAGACTTTTAATAAAGATTTTATTATTATTATTATTATTATTATTTTATATATATATATATATATATATATATATATATATATATATATATATATATATATATATATATATATATATATATATATATATATATATATATATATATATATATATATATATATATATATATATAGGGGATAGTACCTGCCAGATGAGGTTGACATTTTCTAAGTGAGGGTGTGCTATGGACACTTGCAATATTCTAGGATACTCCAATCTTTCTGGTCAACTGAACTACAGGTTCGTTTACCAAATATCTTTTAGAAGCACTGTATTCCTATCCTTGGAAATATATCTTTTTTAAAGTCTCCGAAAATGCCATATTTCGGAGATCTTTTTGGAAGTTTTCACTAGATTTCAGTTTTTAGTGATCAAGTGAGTACAGACCACCACAAATTACTCACCTAAATTACATGCAACCTCTTATCTGCTTGATAAAACAAGAAAATTGTTCCATTGGTGGTTCGAGCTTGATTTCATGGGACTTATTTCCCCTACAACCACCAATGGAGCTGATTACTTGTTAAATCAAGCAAATAAGAGGTTGCTTGCAATATTTAGGTATACAATATATGGTGGCTTCGTACTTAATTGAACACTAAAAACTTAACGTTTGTAAAAACATGCAGATAAATGGCATTTTTCGAGATGTTTTCTAGACGTTTTTAAACAATCGCAATTGCAGCTGAGAATGATGATGTGTGTGTATTAATACCTACCCGCAACTTCTTCATCTGTGAATTGATCAACCTGGAAAATATAAAAATAGATCGTTAATAGACCAGATTTATCAGTGCAGCAGTTGACCCATTCGCAACGTACGCAAAAACAAATATTTTCCGCTTCACAACACATCTCTTGAAAGTAAAAAAACACTCTGATAGACTGTCTCTCACCTCTGGCCGGGCTTTGTGAGAATGTTTCTGGTGGCTTGAATGCGGTTTTGCCGGATACTCCGGTTAACTCTACCACTTACAACTTCTATCAAAGATGTGGCTAAAGTTTCGTGTAGAAAAGGGATATAGCGTTGACGAGCGTGTGACGAAAGAGTTTAACACGCGGCTAAGGGACGATGCTGTAAGAGTGTTCTCTGAGCGTCAACCTATCTTATGAATGTTGTGTTAAACGGAAAGCAAAATAGTAACGTCAATTTGATCTAATATTCCCAGACGACGACTGGGGTATCTGCTATCCGTAGTTGGAGTGGAGAGGTCCATTGCATCGCGTTAGTAATGTAAACGTTTATTGCATGTCGCCGGTGCTCTAAGGTAGCGAGAACGTTGCCTGCAGTCACGCTGGAATAGTCGCACACTTTACAAGGATTGTCCGATCAACTGCATATATACTAACTGGCTGTATGTCGCGCTTGAGCACAGCCGTCAATTATCGTCACTATATCTGCCATTTTGGAGCTAAATTGTTACTATCCGGTTGTAATCTTTTTTCTAATTCGCTGTATTAAAACAGATGTTTCATCGTCTCCATTCATTCAGGCCAATCCGTTGTAACATTGAGAGTTAAGCCATTAATCATGCGTTAGATAAACGACAGAGAAATATACACATTACAATGAAATATCGAAAAAGGCGATAAACTAGTGTACACCAATAATCCATAATTATAGCATACAGAATCATAGACATATCTTATTCAGTTTGCAATCTATAATTACAACGATCATCTTCGATAGAGTTTCATTTTTATGGAAGTTTTGTTTGTCTAATGATATCGCCCACACAAAATATTTGATTATTTTTCACGACGCCTCATTCTAGTATAAGTATATATAGGTGAAAATGGCCAACTCACAAAAAAGCTCATCTTTGATATATATATATATATATATATATATATATATATATATATATATATATATATATATATATATATATATATATATATATACATATATATATATATATATATATATATATATATATATATATATATATATATATATATATATATATATATATATATATATATATATATATATATATATATATATATATATATATATATATATATATATAGTATTAGCATGCCTAACATTGGCACTCGGTTTTCAGTTTATCGCCCGCACAATAAGTGTGGCACACACACATATAGAATGATCACATTCGTAATGTCCCTCAGCTGCGTCAGTGGGGACATGCAGAGCAGGCAGGTGCCGTAGTGGTCAGAGAACTGTGGATCTGTCATTTGTGCTTTGCCCACCATCAGTCACACCTCAGAGGGGCGAACAGAATCAACGTCACTATGGGGACTCAGTGGAGGGCTGCAGGCATGCCAGAGGCCATGTCAACACCTATCCATAACACTCGTTTATTCTCATCTCTCTCTCGCTCCCATTCCTTAAACTGCATTCATCCCCTTTCCGTGGGGGTGCCCCCATGACTGAGTAGCCTAACATATTCTGTATCATGTTAGAGGCAACACCAAGTCGTTTCCCATACATGTCCACCTCTCCGTATTACCTTTCCGCAGGAGATGCCCCGGTGCCTGAGCGCTCAAACATGCCCAAGGTCAAGCCAACTTCAACTTCTATTGATATAAATCTCTCATTTCGCCGCCTACCCATACACCTGTGTGTTGAGCTGACCCATGTCTGAGCTGTGGTGTGTCCTGTCCACGAGGCTCAGCTGTTCCTGTTCCTCCTTCTACACGTCTACCGTGCACCCTCAAAAAGCAACCATAGATTGGTGGCCTGTTCAATACTCTATATAACATATCTATCCAGTAGACTTGTATAATAAATAACAGATCTATTCAGTAGGCTTGTTCAATACTCTATATAACAGATCTATTCAGTAGACTTGTTTAAAGGAAAGATTGGTCGCCTGTTCAAAACTCCATATAACAGATCTATTCAGTAGACTTGTTTAATACTCTATATAACATATCTATTCAGTAGACGTGTTCAATACTCTATATAACAGATCTATTCAGTAGACTTGTTTAATACTCTATATAACATATCTATTCAGTAGACGTGTTCAATACTCTATATAACAGATCTATTCAGTAGACTTGTTTAATACTATATATAACATATCTATTCAGTAGACGTGTTCAATACTCTATATAACAGATCTATTCAGTAGACTTGTTTAATAATCTATATAACAGATCTATTCATTAGGTTTGTGTAATACTCTATATAACAGATTATACAGTAGATTTGTTTAATACTCTATATAACATATCTATTCAGTAGACTTATTTAATACTCTATATAACAGATCTATTCAGTACGTTTGTTTAATACTCTATATAACATATCTATTCAGTAGACTTGTTTAATACTCTATATAACAGATTATACAGTAGATTTGTTTAATACTCTATATAACATATCTATTCAGTAGACGTGTGTAATACTCTATATAACATATCTATTCAGTAGACGTGTTCAATACTCTATATAACATCTATTCAGTAGATTTGTTTAATACTCTATATAACATATCTATTCAGTAGACATGTTTAATACTCTATATAACATCTATTCAGTAGACGTGTTTAATAATCTATATAACCGATTATACAGTAGGTTTGTTTAATACTCTATAAAACAGATCTATTCAGTAGACTTGTTTAACACTCTATATAACATATCTATTCAGTAGGTTTGTGTAATACTCTATATAACAGATCTATTCAGTGACTTGTTTAATACTCTATATAACATATCCATACAGTAGGTTTGTTTAATACTCTATAAAACAGATCTATTCAGTAGACTTGTTTAATACTCTATATAACATATCTATTCAGTAGGTTTGTGTAATACTCTATATAACAGATCTATTCAGTAACTTGTTTAATACTCTATATAACATATCCATACAGTAGGTTTGTTTAATACTCTATAAAACAGATCTATTCAGTAGACTTGTGTAATACTCTATATAACAGATCTATTCAGTAGGTTTGTGTAATACTCTATATAACAGATCTATTCAGTAGACTTGTTTAATACTCTATATAACAGATCTATTTAGTAGGTTTGTGTAATACTCTATATAACATATCTATTCAGTAGGTTTGTGTAATACTCTATATAACAGATCTATTCAGTAGGTTTGTGTAATACTCTATATAACAGATCTATTCAGTAGGTTTGTGTAATACTCTATATAACAGATCTATTCAGTAGGTTTGTGTAATACTCTATATAACAGATCTATTCAGTAGACATGTTTAATACTCTATATAACAGATCTGTTCAGTAGGTTTGTGTAATACTCTATATAACAGATCTATTCATTAGACATGTTTAATACTCTATATAACAGATCTATTCAGTAGGTTTGTGTAATACTCTAAATAACAGATCTATTCAGTAGACATGTTAAATCCTCTATATAACATATCTATTCAGTAGGTTTGTGTAATACTCTATATAACAGATCTATTCAGTAGGTTTGTGTAATACTCTATATAACATATCTATTCAGTAGGTTTGTGTAATACTCTATATAACAGATCTATTCAGTAGGTTTGTGTAATACTCTATATAACAGATCTATTCAGTAGGTTTGTGTAATACTCTATATAACATATCTATTCAGTAGGTTTGTGTAATACTCTATATAACAGATCTATTCAGTAGACATGTTTAATACTCTATATAACAGATCTATTCAGTAGGTTTGTGTAATACTCTAAATAACAGATCTATTCAGTAGACATGTTTAATCCTCTATATAACATATCTATTCAGTAGGTTTGTGTAATACTCTATATAACAGATCTATTCAGTAGGTTTGTGTAATACTCTATATAACATATCTATTCAGTAGGTTTGTGTAATACTCTATATAACAGATCTATTCAGTAGGTTTGTGTAATACTCTATATAACAGATCTATTCAGTAGGTTTGTGTAATACTCTATATAACAGATCTATTCAGTAGACGTGTTTAATACTCTATATAACAGATCTATTCAGTAGGTTTGTGTAATACTCTATATAACAGATCTATTCAGTAGACATGTTTAATACTCTATATAACAGATCTATTCAGTAGGTTTGTGTAATACTCTATATAACAGATCTATTCAGTAGACATGTTTAATACTCTATATAACAGATCTATTCAGTAGGTTTGTGTAATACTCTAAATAACAGATCTATTCAGTAGACATGTTTAATCCTCTATATAACATATCTATTCAGTAGGTTTGTGTAATACTCTATATAACAGATCTATTCAGTAGGTTTGTGTAATACTCTATATAACATATCTATTCAGTAGGTTTGTGTAATACTCTATATAACAGATCTATTCAGTAGGTTTGTGTAATACTCTATATAACATATCTATTCAGTAGGTTTGTGTAATACTCTATATAACAGATCTATTCAGTAGGTTTGTGTAATACTCTATATAACAGATCTTTTCAGTAGGTTTGTGTAATACTCTATATAACAGATCTATTCAGTAGACGTGTTTAAAGGGAAGATTGGTGGACAGTTCAATACTCTATATAATAGATCTAATTAGTAGACTTGTTTAGGGGAAGACTGGAGGCGAACTCGATATATCTTACTCCTGCTTTATTGTGTTATAAGAGGTCAGTCTATCGGCACGAGTACTGCCAAACAAAGAGTTGATAAAACATGCATCGACCAGATTATTGATGGCGAATAAAGCTGTTTTTATTGCCTAATAAAACAACAGCCTCAGCCGTCAATCGATCATTATCCTATTGGATTATTCCATCGATCGACCTTAAGATAGCTATGCCATGAGGTGAGGCCTTTCGTCATACGCCCCCTCTGTCTATCTCAGCCTCTCTCTGTCTCTCTCTCTCTCTCTCTCTCAGCCTCTCTCTGTCTCTCTCTGTCTCTCAGCCTCTCTCTGTCTTTATATGATATCAAAGATATGCGTTTTTGAAGAAAGATGTAACGCTGACCTATTGCAATTCTGATAAAAAGATACGCGAATGCATTGCATAGATCCTAAAATAGACCATGGAGAAACAGTGTGTAATATACAAAACAGTGTGTGGGTGTGTGTGTGTGTGTGTGTGTGTGTCGTAGCGAATTACTGTATTAAGAAGATCCGCCGTAGAATAGTGGCCTGAAGCGTGGCTCCCAAATGGCATTAGATCATAAAGAGACATTTTTATGTTAATCGCAGTACTTTCGGATAATTCTAAAGGGACTCATGGACTAAGGTCCCAAATTGTTTTAAAGGCCTGATATGACCTCCCAGAACTCTGACAAGCAAGGCAACCGGTTGTATCTCAATCTTTTATGTTGATGAAAAACTCTTTTAACGGCAAAACCTCCTCTAATCTGTTTGCTGTTTAACCGCTTTACGCGGGCTGGCGTTGATATCATCGTCTCACCACTTGGATCGTGAATCAACATTGCGTAACCTTTGAAATGAAAGATAATATGAACAACCTAAAGAAACAAACACTTTCTTTGAAGTTTTGTAGTGGAAATTTTAGTTTATGTGTGAGACTATTGGAACGCCTGGGGTGTGAACTGTTAATATCCGTGTATTGGCCGAACCATACACATATACCTTAATGACCCATAAACCGCTAAGTCACGGACCTGATCAGTTTCCCCGCTCTTCTTAATATCACACCGTGGCAACCCACAGCATAGCACGGCTTGGTTTTATGGCCATGGATTTCCACTGAGGTAAATGTTGGTGTGTTTGCTTCCTTATCATCAAACACGACAGGAACAACAACAGCGTCACGTGCCAAAGTGATTCCCGCCTATACAAAACTAGATCGTATTCTTCAACGATATTACTGCAATGGGACATTGCGCGTTTCAGGATAGATATGAACGTTATTTCTAGGGAATTCGGGTTCGTTTTTGACACTGCCACATTACGGTTAAGTAGTAACCAGCTAAGTTTAAGTATCGGAGGAAACCGGAATACATTGCAAAAACTACCTCCTAACCCCAGGTCACTGGCAACTTTCTTCTCACATTCCCTGGTGGTTTCTATGTAAGAATAGTGATCTTGATGTTTCTAGGTAAAAACCCTCTAGCATTACAAGACGTAAAGCATGCTTTTGTAAAATGCACTTTACCATGTGTCAGTATCTCCATCTACACTAAAATAATAATACTTCCGCTCATATCATTCATTCATCAATATCTACGACTGAAATGGCTACAACAGCTACTACTACTACTACTACTACTACTACTACTACTACTACTACTGCTGCTGCTGCTGCAACTACTATTCAGGCATCTTCACTGCCTGTTTGCTGTCTCTCACCGCTGTGTCAGTTCGAATCACGTCCGGGGCATGCGAGAAATGCCAGTAACCTAGGCAAGGCTGGAGTTTTCTTAGAGTTTCCGGTTTCTCCCACCAATAACAACTGTCAAGTCACAATTTAACCATTATATGGAAGAAGTGACGATAAATGAAGTTTTAACTACGACGAATACTACTACTACTACTACAGCAACTAACAGTATTGCTTATCATTACATGTATTGCTTTTCTATCGTATTTCAATAGAAGGATTAGGTGTTACTTTGGGACATATGTGTAATCACAGACAGCAATAGGCATTCCCTTGCAGTGTGGAAAAGCCCTTACTTAAGCAGATCATCAACTGCTTAGCTGAGAATGACACTGGATACCTCTAGTCCCGCGTAACAGCTGGCCAGCTCCCTCTCTTGTCATCACTACTACTTCAGCCGCGGCACAAAAGCATTTTGGGGGATTTATGAGCAGGTATCACACCTTGAAGCCCATATTAAAGCGCGTTGGCGAGACGTAAATTGAATGAGACGAAGCTGTATACTACTCGCGTAACGGAAATCTTTCCAGCAGACACCTGCTGTAGCGAGCTCCCGTCTGGAGCCTACACTGGGCGCGACACACTTGGTGGTATATAAGTAAAATGGTAATATCTGGGGAAATATTTGACTGACGGTTGATATTTCCAGTGGGTCTAGCATGTCCTCTTCAAATACTATTCAAATGTTAGATTATTTGATGAGTTATGTTCGAAAAAATTAAAGCTAGATTAGTATAAAAAACAAATGCAACTGGTGAAGAGCCAGGCGCCCTGAGAAAAATGGATCTAAAATAAACGATAAATTAACCTTTTTCGTCCGACCTTTTATAATATACATTGTAGCATTATATGCAGGCATCTTATTTCCGTGCACATTTACCACACATAATAAAATGACCCTAAACATTTATTTATTTCAAAACATGATATCCAAATATTGAAATTTCGAGCTGATTTGTCATGCAGTCAGCACGAATATAGCGAAAATAAAGCCGGTGCGAAGAATTCCCACTGTCCATTATACAAATATGCCATGCCAGGGTGGGTATCCTGATGGAATGTCTCCCAAAGGGAGGATGGTTTTCCCGAGGGCGGAGCCCGAGGGAAAACCATCCTCCCGAGGGGAGACATTCCATCAGGATAACCACACTGGCGTGGCATATTTGTTTTATTATACCGAACAAACCCAATTTGGTAAAATATCAATGAAAACAACAATGACTGCCGGTAGATCCAGTGAGAACAGTGGACATTTCGCCGGTGGACATGATGGAATGGCCAACCTTTGTAAGCCAATCACGGCATACGATTTTCACGTGAGGTATAATAATATTCGATGTATGCTGCCGTCTCTGTGATCCCCTCCCATATCCACGGGCTGTCCTTACATCCGGGCGGTCCACGCCATGCCGCGCCACTGCGAGCTGCCTCACACCACTCCTAATGCTCATGGCCCAAATCCAGGTCGAGAAATGTGAGAAAACTGGGGATAAGTCGGTGTTTTACAGGGTTGTTACTCTGCTTCCACCGATAATAGATGGTCATTCACGGGCTTAGCCTGTAGTGACGAGTGCGAAATTCCAACAACGCAATTTGCAAATTACTCGGGTTAGGACTCACATGACCGGCAAAAAGTGGCAATATCTGAAATTCGAAATTGCCCTACCTCCACAAGTGAGGCGAGGTAAAGGTTACGATAGGCTCAGATCAGCGATGGCAGCCGCTTGGCCAGGTACACCACGGTGCAGCAGCAGCAGCAGCAGCAGCAGGCCAGATTAGGAGAGGACTTCCTCCGCCGCCGCCGCAACAATCATAAATAATGCAGCTGCAGCAGCTACTTGTACAACACTGACACTCAAATGCTGGAGTCGAAGTAGCGCGAATTCGCTAAAGGGAATTTATTATAGAACATTTACCTCTCTTTTAGGGATTGTTTGTGAGATTTTGGGATTAAGAGTTTCATTGCTCGTAACTTCCTCTGCCATGCCGAGACTAGAAGTAAGTACATGTAGTGACTCCCAACCCCCAACGTGATACACCCACCCCCTGGTGGTGAGGATGAGGATGACGACGATGGTGTTATTGATAGTGGTGGCGATGCTTATAATAATAATAATAATAATAATAATAATAATAATAATAATAATAATAATGACAATAATTATACTACTATTACTAATAAAAATATTAATAATACTAATGATAATAACAATGATAGTAATACTAATAATACTAATGATAATAATAATATTACTACTACTACTACTAATGCAATGATAATAAACTACTACTACTACTCCTACTAAGCAAGTACGTACGAGTTGGGCTGCCTGTGTAGTGCTAGCTTAAAGTATGGCGTTATTGCCTGCATCTCGCTGCCTAAACGCTGACGCTTTTCCTTCTGGAGCATCTTTCCTAAAAGTCCCCTCTTATTAAACCACCTGCCATCATTTGCGCTCATAATTCTGCAAGACCCCTAGGCCCGTGCAGTAGAATATTATGATATATTATAGGAGAGCGAAGCTTCAGTAATTGGACATGTTTACATGTATATCATGATTAAAAGAAAATTGGATCGGTGCTTCCAAACCAGATTTGTTCCCATGGCCCAATTCAATTTGTTGTCCCCGTCAATTGCGTAAGCCGTGTATTTATTAGGGAGCATCTGAAGAGAATTATACGATGGTGCAAGTGTGAACAGCAGAAAAAAAAATTTAAATTTATTTTCTCCACCGTTTTTTTTACCAAAACAGCAGAAAAAATAAATTTAAATTTATTTTCTCCAACGTTTTTCCAAAAACAGCAGAAAAAATAAATTTAAATTTATTTTCTCCAACGTTTTTCCAAAAACAGCAGAAAAAATAAATTTAAATTTATTTTCTCCAACGTTTTTCCAAAAACAGCAGAAAAAATTAATTTAAATTTATTTTCTCCAACGTTTTTCCAAAAACAGCAGAAAAAAAATATTTAAATTTATTTTCTCCATCGTTTTTCCAAAAACAGCAGAAAAAATAAATTCAAATTTATTTTCTCTGCTGTTTCACATAGTTTGCCCTTCTCCCGCTAGATGTCCCCCTTCACCACTTCCAAGGGAGCACTCATTATTTGAATTTGATAGTATGTGGTGACCAAAATGGCATGTAAAAGTGGACAAAAAAGACATTTTAGAACATTCATAATTGATATTGAATATTGATAAATGAATGAGGAATTTCATAGTTCATTTATGAATTGCAAATATTCACTTTTCATTATGCAGTCGTGACCAGACTCGGCTCTACGACGGTCAGCGTATATAGGCCTGTCATGAGAGTGGCATGGGGAAAGATCGACTCTGTATTAAAGGAGCAAAAGCACTGCCACTTTGCACCTTATCAGTTACTCAGGAAATCACAAGTTTACCTGAGGGGGGGGGTCTAGTATTTAACAAATGATAAACATGATTCGAGAACGCCCCGACCAACTTCCAGTTTGGTACGACATTTGTACTTAGTGTTATAAATTCGCCACCTAATCATAGATTGGCTTCGTAGCCTAGAGGTTAATTGTCCGGCTCTCACGCGCGATACGGGTTCATTTCGCCGACTCGAATGATTTTTTTTCATAACTGTAATTTTTTTCTTTTTTTTTTTTTTGAAGATAGAAAATGAAACAAATTTTTCTGTCTATATCTGACCCCATATATATATATATATATATATATATATATATATATATATATATATATATATATATATATATATATATATATATATATATATATATATACAAATATATCCAGTTTCTTCTGCCCCCACACGACCCCCTTCCCCCAGAGAAAAGTGAATAAGTATATATATATATATATATATATATATATATATATATATATATATATATATATATATATATATATATATATATATATATATATATATATATATATATATATATGCATGCATGCATGCATGCATACATACATACATACATACATACATACATACATAATACATACATACTTATTCACTTTTCTCTGGGGGGAGGGGGTCGTGTGGGGGCAGAAGAAACTGGATATATATATATATATATATATATATATATATATATATATATATATATATATATATATATATATATATATATATATATATATATATATATTTTGGGTCAGATATAGACAGAAAAAATTGTTTCATTTTCTATCTTCAAAAAAAAAAAGAAAAAAAGTTATGAAAAAAGGTCGTCCGAGTCGGCGAAATGAACCCGTATCGTCCGCGTGAAAGCCGGACAATTAACCTCTAGGCTACGAAGCCAATCCTTGAATGGGTGGCGAATTAATAACACTAAGTACAAATGTCGTACCAAACTGGAAGTTGGTCGGGGCGTTCTCGAATCATGTTTATCATTTGTTAAATACTAGACCCCCCCCCCCCCTCAGGTAAACTTGTGATTTCCTGAGTAACTGATAAGGTGCAAAGTGGCCGTGCTTATGCTCCTTTAATACAGAGTCGATCTTTCCCCATGCCACTCTCATGACAGGCCTATATACGCTGACCGTCGTAGAGCCGAGTCTGGTCACGACTGCATAATGAAAAGTGAATATTTGCAATTCATAAATGAACTATGAAATTCCTCATTCATTTATCAATATTCAATATCAATTATGAATGTTCCAAAATGTCTTTTTTGTCCACTTTTACATGCCATTTTGGTCACCACATACTATCAAATTCAAATAATGAGTGCTCCCTTGGAAGTGGTGAAGGGGGACATCTAGCGGGAGAAGGGCAAACTATGTGAAACAGCAGAGAAAATAAATTTAAATTTATTTTTTCTGCTGTTTTTGGAAAAACGATGGAGAAAATAAATTTAAATATTTTTTTTCTGCTGTTTTTGGAAAAACGTTGGAGAAAATAAATTTAAATTTATTTTTTCTGCTGTTTTTGGAAAAACGTTGGAGAAAATAAATTTAAATTTATTTTTTCTGCTGTTTTTGGAAAAACGTTGGAGAAAATAAATTTAAATATTTTTTTCTGCTGTTTTTGGAAAAACGTTGGAGAAAATAAATTTAAATTTATTTTTTCTGCTGTTATGGTAAAAAAACGGTGGAGAAAAAAAATTTGAATTTTTTTTTCTGCTGTTCACACTTGCACCATCGTAGAATTAACTAGCTTAAGTGGTGGAGATGCGCGGGTGGGAAGTCCAGGCCTTCATCTGCGCATAGTGCGAGTAGATTGTACAACGCCTTGCTACTTCCAATAAGGGAGATATCTGGCGTTTGCATTAATGCCTTTCCGTAATTGCACGAAGAAATCGCCTAGCCGCGATCAAGCCAATCAAATGGCTTTTTCGTTAAGACGATACAATGCAGGCAAGGCAAGTCTCCTCTTTGATGGCCGCTAACATGCGGCGGCGACGACGTCAGCACACGCTGCTGCTGCAGCCTTCAGTAGTGTGCTGCAATGGCCGGCTGCTGCTGCTCCACTGTTGAGGTACAATACCACCTGTGCTTAAACCTCTCCTGCTGCCCACACTTCATATTGAAAGGTGTCGCATGATGCAGCGCTTCCTTTGCAAGTTATCTGGTCATAAAGAAGGAATGAATTCTTAAGAGAACTGCTTGGCTACAAAACCTCACAATTTTCGCGAAGTGAACCCAGCCCCTCTCACACATAACTCATTTAGCTTATCATGTTTTGTAGCCACTCATCCATATAACTATCAAGAAGCTAAAGCCCCTCTCACGCAGGAGCACGAAGTCAACACGACTCTACATGAAGGGGCTGACTTCCACTTCGTGTAGACTTCGCGAAAGATTTGAGGTTTTGTAGCCACTCGACCATAAAACACAAAGCGTACACAAAGACAACACAAATCCAACGAGATTGCTTTGTTTGAGTGCTTAAATGCGTGAATTTTAAGCAGCACAAATACCCTCCAGCAGGGCTGTAAAGCGAAATCTTTAGAATTCCAAATTAAAGCCGTATACAGAATAAGTGAAATGACTACGTAAACATGGCTACGCAAATCCAGGCTAATGCACTGCACTAATTTCCTGTTGTGTTCATGGTCATTTCTGGTAAACTCAGCATCTTCTGGTTCAGTCGTGTTTGGTCATGTTGGCCTCTTGTTAGCTTCTTCATAGTTCATATTAATTCATGTATACTTCACATACACTTCGTGTTATCTACGTGTTGGCTTCGTATATATGCGTATTGAATCTTGTTGGGTTTGTGTAGGCTTTGTGTTGTATGGTTGATTGGCTAGAAAACCTCAATTTTCGACGCTGTGTACCGATCTTTTATCCCATGTGAACACACCAGATCAGATGTGAAGTGAATGTAACATCCATTTTTGACTCTGTTGACGTAAATGTTCACCTTATATGTAATATTCGCTGATACACGTTTATGTAAGTTAAACTTAGTAAATTAGTGGTTATGTACATGCACATTGTCTTTGAATTTAATACGATTTGCCAAACACTATTTAAAGCCCCTAGGCACCGTCCTTATTTAACTCCTAAGAACTATTCATCCCCCTTGCGGATAGCAGGCCCTCCCAGTAGAAACACATACAGGTTCATCTCTATACTCCTATTGTGTGTCTACTAGAAAGGTACCCGTCTTAAGGAACGGCTGACGTTGACTATAATGAATATAATCATAATATGCACAACTACGATGATAAAGTTTGATAAGATATTTAGCCCTTCATTCAACTAATATACAGGTGAACTTGGATATGACGGACCACTGTACGGCGGATTTTTGCATATGACGGATGATATGCTTGGTCCCAGTCCGATGCATATCAAGTATTCGTCATATGTATACGACGGATTTTGCATATGACGGACCAATTTTCCTGGTCCCATTGAGTCCGTCATATCCAAGTTCACCTGTACTATCTTCCCATATGGGAGGCATTAGTACAATAACCGCAGCATACAGATCAGCTACCAACGTAATACAATTTATTGACTTCCATGTTCGGGTGATTAGAGTTTTCTTCGTTCTCAAATTCAATTTTCCCATCAATATCATATTTTGATAAATTACTGCCCATCTTTAGTTTTAAGCGTTTCTTCATTCTTACGTGTGATTTGCTTATCGGCATAATATTCAAAGAAATATTGACCAGCTTGAGTATCTTTAACCTTTTTTGCTTTTGAGAGAAAGTGTTAACCCTCCTATTTTCTATTCTTGAAAATCACCCGATTTGGAATCATGTGCGCGATATCTGAATACTCTTAATTCTTCTCCCAAATAGGAATTATTAACAAATTGTATCTTAACATTTAAATCTTTTTATTTGTTTGGGTCAGGTAGATATGGATAGGAATAATAAGATTTGAGAACTATCATGGTTCAGCAGTCTAGTACCATGTATGAGAACATTACTTCTTGTGATGGCACTGATATGGCCTTTGAGGAAGGCCGGTGTCAACACTTGGCCTTGTGCTATAAATAGACCGGTAGGTCTGGTGTACCTGCCTCTAGAGGTAATCTATTTTATGATCATAGTGCTCTCTACATTCAGTCAGAATGCTACATCTATGCTTGTTGTTTGTTGCAAGGATTGGAAACAATTTTCATGTTATAAAGTTTCTTTTTTCCTATTTAAGCAACATAGAGATGGGGGTAAAGAAATATTTGCAAAAATGTTGAATATTGAAAATAATGTAAATAGATTAAATACATTGCCTTCTTTCCCTCATGGTTTTCCTAATCAAAGTACACTTATGTATGTACTTTCATGAAATGAATTGTCAAACTCTTGAATAGAGAATGCATATACAACATCTCTGAAAAATCTACAAAAAACTCAATCGTTGAATCAAAAAGAGTAATATTTCTGATATTCGTGAAGAGGGAGCATAACACCTATAGAAAATAACAGATTTCGAATTCCTAAATATATTGGTTTTTATCAGGTTTCTTTCATACTGTCAGATTGGGTACAGTTTAGGTGTTGACTGGTTGGATGTAATTGGCAAAAGGCAAACATGCCATTATGTGGTCTGAATGCTAGTATTACATGATAAGAATGAGATCCACAGTGTGCAAACAACTTATGTCTATCATTTCAAACTTCCATCTGATTTACTATACATAAATATACACTGATGCATTTCTCTTCTATCATCAATTGCCACTTCTTCATACTCTTGTATTATTCTTTTGTCGTTCTATCACTATGGAATTGGTATATCAGTGTTACTCTATCGTAGATTAACTGGGTTTGTATCGTTTTTTGTATAACACTGATTTTCCTTTCTAGAAAATGTGTTTCATTTACTATCGTATCAATACTTGGTTGTTTTTCTACAGTTAATATATCACAATTCTGTTATCACTCAATTGTGGCTTAAGTGTCAATATAACGTCAGTCAATTATTGCTCAATTATCATTCTATCGTTAATCTGTTAATTGTGATTATATATGAAATCTGCTATTACTGTAGCCTGTTATAACTTAACTGTCATACTAATATTGAGTTATTGTTAGTCTGTCATTAGCAAATTGTCATTTTATTGTTAACCTGTTAATACGTATACATGTATTCTGTGAATACCCAATTGCTACTCTATTGTTATCCTATCTTACTATGTAGTATTGAGCAACACAAGGCCAGCAATGCTTCCCTGTGTGTGTTTCTCTGTAAGATGAGACAGCCAGCTCTGAGGCCAGCCAGATGCGAGATCAGAGATTAGCCCATGCCAGCTAATTACAGCCACTAGCCATATTTCAAATCTACTTCCGGAGTGTAGTTTCATTAGTTTTTCATTAATATTTCATAGGTGCGCCGTTGTCGATAGAGACGTCTCCCACCTTCTCCCTGCTAGCGCGTACAACTCTCTCAGCAGATGAGCAATGAGTGGCTCTCGTGGGCTCTCGTGGGCTCTCGCCATGTCTCAAGGGTGTTCAAGCAATTTAGCAAAAGGCTCCTGTCTGCTCACTGGTTGAACCGGCAAAGAAAATCAGAAGTCCTCCCATTCTTCTCATTCTGCCTCTCCTAAAGGATGGTGACATTTTCACTGGGTTATGAAATTGTGAATTGCATCTATCATTGCCTCTCTCATAGTAAGTTAAATCGTACCTGGCCAATCTAAATGGTTGAAGAAGCCGAGGATCTGCAGGAAATGTTGTTAAAGTGAGGAAATTAGAAACATTTCTTTTTTCAATGATACGTTGTATTGTATTGTATTTTATGCTTATTGACTGTGCGATATGCACACAATCAGACAGATACAGATATTTTTCACATAAACTGGAACATTACATAAGAATGATAAGGAAAAACATAACATGTGTACAGAATTTAACTA
>OZ012700.1:36125742-36130742 GCA_963942565.1 Maea johnstoni
GCCTCCCGAAGGTGTCAGGAAACGTACATCAATGTATTGGTCAAGTACAGTACATTAGACGGCTTGGCCATGCAGGCAGCCTCCCGAAGGTGTCAGGAAACGTACATCAATGTATTGGTCAAGTACAGTACATTAGACGGCTTGGCCATGCAGGTAGCCTCCCGAAGGTGTCAGGAAACGTACATCAATGTATTGGTCAAGTACAGTACATTAGACGGCTTGGCCATGCAGGCAGCCTCCCGAAGGTGTCAGGAAACGTACATCAATGTATTGGTCAAGTACAGTACATTAGACGGCTTGACCATGCAGGCAGCCTCCCGAAGGTGTCAGGAAACGTACATCAATGTATTGGTCAAGTACAGTACATTAGACGGCTTGGCCATGCAGGCAGCCTCCCGAAGGTGTCAGGAAACGTACATCAATGTATTGGTCAAGTACAGTACATTAGACGGCTTGGCCATGCAGGCAGCCTCCCGAAGGTGTCAGGAAACGTACATCAATGTATTGGTCAAGTACAGTACATTAGACGGCTTGGCCATGCAGGCAGCCTCCCGAAGGTGTCAGGAAACGTACATCAATGTATTGTTCAAGTAAAGTACATTAGACGGCTTGGCCATGCAGGCAGCTTCCCGCAGGTGTCAGGAAACGTACATCAATGTATTGGTCAAGTACAGTACATTAGACAGCTTGGACATGCAGGCAGCCTCCCGAAGGTGTCAGGAAACGTACATGAACGCTTTGGTAAAGTACAGTAAATTAGACGGCTTGGCCATGCAGGTAGCCTCCCGAATGTGTCAGGAAACGTACATGAATGTATTGGTCAAGTACAGTACATTAGACGGCTTGGCCATGCAGGCAGCCCCCCTGGAGCTGCCACAGGGTAGTTGCCAAATAATTATATGAACGCAGATTTAGCGTAATCACATCTTAAGTGCAAATTCGGCATTATCCTAATAACAAAGCATAATGTTGAGCACTATCTGAATCATTCAAATATGTCACTTAATGTTGGTGTTTCTGTTGGATTTAACTATTCTTTGAAAAGTGTTTTTTTAATATCACGATATTTGGTGACTGATGTTCACAGTTGCATGACCATGTGTGTGTGTACTCCTGATGCAAATGGGTTAGCCATTGGCATACGCTGCCAGATGTGCCATTGAAGAATCGTTTCCTTTCACGCATTTAAGGCATCTACATTTGAAGCCTACTCATTGTCTGAAAATATATAATAACTGGAAACAGATCACACTGGAGAAGTTCATGTTCTTTCATATTATACAAATAAGACATCCCAGTGGGGGTAACGTGATGGAATGGATACCCGAGGGAGGATGATTTCCCGAGGGCGAACACCGTGGGACACCATCCCCCCGAGGGGATCCATTCCATCATTTTACCCCTACTGTCTACCCAGCTTTCCTTTGAGTTAAATGTCTCTTAATTTGACTAATAGTTGATTGCCTGAGTTGACCTTGTCCTGTCTACATGTTTGAATATCGCTCTGCGAGTTGTGTATGTTTGTGGCAAATGATATAGTCGATAAAGGTACAAGCGTCTATTACACCAAGAAATTGATAAACAACTGCCTAAGCTGTGTACCTTTTAAATCAACAACACTGCCTTTACCATGATGTGGTTTGTTAGCTCACAGAGCCTCTGTGTGTATCGTGTTGAATTCTATGGGTTTTCATGATATGTTAATGTTTACCGCGCTGAATTTCATGATCTTACATATTAGTTTGGTGGGTATCGGACTGAATCTCATAGTATGTTATGCTAGGTTAGTGTCAACATACTATATGTCATACTCCTCCATGCTAGGTAAATGCATGCCCTACTTAATAACATGATATTTCTTCCTTGGTCAGTGAGTAACAATAGATTCCATAGTCTCTGATACTAGGTTAACCGATTAATGCTCATGAGTTCCTCCAGAAAAAGTCGTCTGGAACAATGATTCTTTTGACAATAACTTTGTAATTAAGAATGATTTCAAAAAACATTTGAAGGGGAGTTGTTGGTAATGTTTGCATTAACATTTCTCCATCAAATATTTACCTTAGTATGCTTTTGCCTGCAAGATTTTATCATATTTGTCAGCCTGTTTTTAGCCACTGTAAGCATAAATGGGTCAATGCATGTCCTACTTGAAAACATGATATTTCTTTCTTGGTCAGTGAGTAACGAGAGTTTCCATAGTCTCTGATGCATGGTTGATGTAAACCTTGCTCAATTACATGACATGTCATGCTAGTTTACTGTGTACCCAGATAGGGCCCCGTTGAAAGAGGTACTGGGAGGACAGTACAATTACAGAGAAGGGGGAAGGCAAGTGTTGCGGCAGGGCGCTAAAGGCCGCAGGAGGAGTAGAAGTTGTCGATGTAGTAAGGATCCGTGCGCCCAAAAAGTGAGTGGCGGGCGCACGGATCCAAGCCCAAAGTACAGGTGGTAGGTACATGGATAGGGCACTGATCAGCACGTAGGGACGTGTGAAAGGGCAGATAGAAGGTAAATGGGTGGGAGTTGCATAAAGTAATAGTCATGTGCAGCAACCTCTCTGTCACTGATCTCATGGACATATATGATACACAACTAACCAATGTGCTGAATAAGCATGCACCACCCAAGGAAAAGTCTATTGTAATAAGACCACAACAGCCTTGGTTCTCAGATGATCTCCATCGAGCAAAATCTGAGAAAAGAAAAGCTGAAAGGCTGTGGAGGAGAACTGGCCTGACAGTTCATCGTGAAATCTTCAAGGAAGAAAGAGACAAATACAACAAGCTCCTTGAAAGTAGCAAAGTGTCATATTACAATCAGAGGATTATTGATTGTGGGCAGGATTCAAAAGCGATGTCCCAGACAATGAATGAACTCCTCTTCAGGCAGAAAGTGTCAAAACTCCCAGAACACAGCTCTGCAGAAGAACTTGCAAATAGGTTCTCATGCTTTTTTAAGGAAAAGATTGATAAAATCAGGGATAACCTCCCTGACTGCTCTGACATCAACCTGGAAATAGCACAGTCACCACCTGTTTCCACTCTGAATGTTCTGCGGAATACTACAGAGGAGGAAGTATGGAAGATAATTTGCAAGTCTCCTGCGAAAAGCTGCATGCTTGATCCAATCCCAACTTGGCTCATCAAAGAAAGTAGAAGCGAATTACTTCCAGTAATGACTAACATCATAAATTCTTCTCTCAGATCTAGCCAGGTACCGAAATCCATGAAGTCGGCTATAGTAACACCGTTACTTAAGAAATCTACCCTAGATCCAGATATTCTAAAGAACTACCGTCCTGTCAGTAACCTTTCTTACATCTCAAAACTGTTGGAGAGGGTGGTGGCGGGGCGACTCACTGACTACATGACTGAGAACAACTTGCATGAACATTTACAATCTGCTTACAAGCCTGGTCACAGCACTGAGACTGCCCTAGTGAAAGTACAGAATGACATTCTAACCAGCATTGACCAGCATGGAGTAGTTATACTGGTCATGTTAGATCTGAGTGCGGCGTTCGACACCATCGACCATGATATTCTATTCAGCAGAATGGAAAATACATTAGGTATTACGGGTCAAGCACTTGCTTGGTTTAAGTCTTACCTGTCAGGACGCACACTCCGCATCAAGATTGACAAGTCATTCTCTGAGTTACAGGACATTCTGTGGTCCGTACCACAGGGATCAGTGTTAGGACCATTGTTGTTCCTAATCTACCTCCTACCCCTTGGAAAACTCATCAGAAAGCATGGTTTAGAGCTTCACATATATGCAGACGACACACAGCTCTATCTGGCAATAAAACCTATCACTCAACAAGCTGTGGACATAGGAGTTGCTAGGCTGGAGGGCTGCCTCACTGACATATATACATGGATGTCACAAAACAAGCTAAAACTGAATGCAGACAAAACGGAAGTCCTAGTGCTAGGTACCCCTAAGCAGCGAGCCAAAATATCTGTGCCTAGCATCTCCGTAAATGGTGAGATTGTTAAGATTCTCAATATACCTATCGGCAATCTGGGCTCTGTTTTTGATCCAAGCATGAATATGGCCGCACATGTGTCAAAGGCAGTCAAATCTGCAAACTATCACCTTCGAAACATTGGAAGGATCAGAAAATACTTGACTGCAGTCTAATCAACTAAAGGTGCTGTCATATCCCTGGTAACCTCAAGATTCGACTACTGCAATGGACTTCTCTGTGGAATACCTGAAGAGCTAATATGTAAGCTCCAGAGAGTACAAAATAATGCCGCCAGGGTGATCACACTCACAAAGAAGTATGACCATATCACTCCAGTACTAAAGGAACTTCACTGGTTACCAGTCAGGAAGAGAATTGAATTCAAGATTCTTCTCCTGGCGTACAAGTGTTTGCATGGAACTGCACCCTCTTACCTGAGGGAAATGCTGAAAGAGTATGTCCCACCACGGACACTGAGATCAACATCCAAGAACTTACTCTACGAGCCGAGAACCAACATGAAAACCTACGGTGACAGATCATTTAGTGCCTGTGCCCCAAAACTATGGAATCAGCTCCCAAATAATATTCGGGCAGCTGGGAGTGTGGCAATCTTCAAACGACAATTGAAAACACATCTGTTCAAAGATGTATTTATCAAATAACTATGTGGATATCAACATCTATCCTCTGACAATGAATGTAATGCGCCTTTGAGCATGTTTATATGGAAAGGGCGCAATATCAAATGACAATATTATTATTATTATCAAGTGTGCATGCAAGTGACAATACCAACGTCATGATTTTGATTTTGATTTTATTCGGTCTAGTAAGACGTGTATTACATAGCATTTGGCACACAAAAAATCTTTATATAACAGTGACTAGATGGAGAGTCATTAACTGCTATGCAATAGAATTCTAACCAGACACAGGATTTATACACTAAAAGTTAGAAACTTATTTCCATAGTGGTCCCAGTCTGCCCAGAGTCCAATGGCATCCCATGTAATGATCAACT
>OZ012700.1:36135607-36155607 GCA_963942565.1 Maea johnstoni
TATATATATATATATATATATATATATATATATATATATATATATATATATATATATATATATATATATATATATATATATATATATATATATATATATAGGTGTTCAATGTATCCAGGTTCTGACTAATTGGAGGTCGAGTGAAACAGAAACATAATCAAGGGTAGTTAGAGAAACATGATCATTTCATTGCAAAATCTGCAATGTCTTTACCTCAATTCTCTTCATATAGTTAAAAAATTCACATGTTCAACATCTGAAAAATATCACTAAACAAAACAGTTTATCTTATGTATCTCATTTGTCCTCATTTTCAGTGAAAAGTTTCAAATTAGTGAAGAATGTTCAAAGTAAACAGGTTAAATGTGGCCTGCGGGAACAAATTTGGTGTTCAATGTTCAAGGTAGACAGGTGTTCGATGTATCCAGGTAGCCTCCCATTGATTTTTTTAATGGGAGTGTGCTGGGACATGAAAAATTGTTAAATGTACGCACGTGTTCAATTCGACAGTTTCCACTGTATATATATATATATATATATATATATATATATATATATATATATATATATATATATATATATATATATATATATATATATATATATGTATATATATATATATATATATGTATACTCACACACGTCTTATATATATATATATATATATATATATATATATATATATATATATATATATATATATATATATATATATATATATATATATATATATATATGTGTAATATATATATATATATATATATATATATATATATATATATATATATATATATATATATATATATATATATATATATAGAGAGAGAGAGAGAGAGAGAGAGAGAGAGAGAGAGAGAGAGAGAGAGAGAGAGGACGTTCATTGTGGCTCTCTTTACGACATGTATTAAACGTGAATCATGACACTCCAGTTGCCAAATGCAAGTGAAACGGGAGTACCTGAGCATAAGTTCCGACTAACCCCAGAATCACTTGCTACCATAATTCTCATAGTCGTCAAGCCAGAGAAAAACATTACTGTACACAATGATGAGACTCGTCGAAAGACAATATCCTGAACTGATCGTCAAACTAAATGAAAGGGCGATCTATTTAGATAGTTATGTTAGTACGTTTACACTCAAGTGAGGTGAACTGATATGAAAAAGTCTTGTCCTCACTGCGTAGAGGCATTTTACTTTAACTGGAGAACACCTGATAGCTACTTACTAGGATGATACCAATATAAATTTATAATGGCTGTTAGAATGGTAATTTTCCTGAGAAAGTGTGCATAATTGACTAAATTTGTGCAAATAAGGAGCCTCGATAATAAATCAAGTGTAGCCGAGGAACTCATGATCCCTGTGTATGTGTAAACTGATGTTTTATGATCCTTTACTTCAAAAATATAGCTTTGATCTCTGCTTCTATGTAAGCGGTTGTAAGATTCATATCGAAAATGTGAACAAAATGTAGTAGTTTCCTTTCTTGCCTCTTTCAATGTACACAAATATATATCAAGTTTCATTTTTGTTTTCAATTTGATGTATACTTAATGATTTTTTGACCCAAACAATTACCAGGGCTGTCACCAATACTTTCTACTTATAATAAACTTTTCAGAAATTCTTTAATGGAATACACTAGAAAATCTTCGAGGCGCAATTTACACAGCATTTGTTTTCCAAGGGACCATATACGCGTCATTGAATGCATTGATGCCTTCTTTGACGTAACTAAGGCTTTTAATTCTGTGTGGATAGCTGGTCTCTTTTTTCAAAACAGATTTGTGCGTCACCTCGTTGTTGTTTGTTTACTATGTTGGTGTTTTGTTGCGTTTAAGTTTTGTGTAAAACTTCATGGTCACTTCTGATATTTTCTATTCTGTGGCATCGGGCCGGCAGCATTTACATCAAGATGAACAAGGTCTAACCAGTATTGTCAGGCATGAGTGGTATCTATCAATCCTCATTCAAACTTACTTACATAAGGGGCTGTAAATCAATGGTGCTTTTGGTGATGGACCACACACAAATATTAAGATCCACTCTTATTGAAAAACAAATCGATTCGCAAAATGTGGATCCATCAATATTCATACCTGTAAAGTCTGTCATAATCAGCCATTTCGGTAGGGATATGCTAATGCCAATCAATAATAACCCTCATATTAAATGTGATTTTTTTTAAAACGCCTTGATAATGGTGTTCGAGTAATTGGAGACGTCGTCAATGCTTTAGTTACTAAGATGGAAATAAAGTAATTCGAGGAGTATTGTGATGTAAAGACTGATTTCCTTGAAATCAATATGGATCCTTTTGGATTAAGGTTTAAAGTATGTTAAGATATCACGATTTACCTGAGACCAATGAAAGAACCTACGAAAACTTCTACCTAAACACAATTGCCCATAGAGAGAGGAAAAGGCTTCTCTACATTATACAAGAGTCTGTGAGGTAATAATAGAAATTTGCTCCAAATGGAAAGTGAAGGAAGATATTTTCCTGACAAACTTCAATCTTACTCGATCATTTCTTAGACACTACAGATGTATAGAGCATTTTTACCCTAAGTACATACTCCTCAGAGTACTTGACCAATGATTATTTACCAACGATAGATTATATAAGAGTGGCATTAAGGATTCTCCATTGTGTTACATGTGTCAAATCAACAATGACAGCAATGAACACATGCTTATTACTTGTCCTTGCAAGATGTAGATAAATGGGTAGCAGAATAACTGCTTCAGCAAAAATAAAATCATCATATGGAAAATAAAAATGCTATCTACCAAATAATTTCAGTTGGTAAAATTTGCATTTATAAAGCAAGAACAACAGGCAAACATCCTAGCTTATTTTAACTCCAAAATCTGGTAAGGACATATTTAGGAGAAGCACAGACTGAGCAAGAGTAAAAGAAAAAGTGGCGAACATTGAAAAGGATTAGAAAAAGTAATATTTTGAGTAACATCTGACATAACGTTGTGTTTCTCGCTGGTTTTAACATTCATTCCCTCTTCAAATATTTCCTGAATTTTACTATAGTTGACGATGTTAGATCACGTGGGCTGCACTAGACATGAAGAAGCAAATGGATTAGCAAACAAGGGCAGTGCAATTGTAATGCATCTCCACGTAGCGGCATAATACACAGACGTATTGCCAATCGTATTTCCAGTGTTAATACACTATCCTCAAATATACTTAATCAGAATCTAAACATTCGCCTAGTAGTTGGGTATTTGGTCAATTAGATGCTGTATCCATTAAGCTCTCGATATGATAAACATGGCAAAATGGAGGAGAGTTGTACTAAATATTGATCAATGAAAGAGATACACATAGAACGGGTAATACCGATAATAGCATCCATCAAGGCAGAATAAACGTCTGTTTATACCGCCACCATTGTGCGCTCTGGCGCTTTCTAGTGTATCAAATGCTCCCTCAGCAGAGTACATTTACTGAAAAATTTGACAGAAGTGCGTGGTCAACTGTGTCCATGGTTTGAAAGTATACATGGTTGTTAATTATGTCATTTGAGTGGTGGGAGAGAGAGAGAGATCAAATGATATCAATATCTCTGACTATATGCTCAAAATTGGTATATGTTAAGCTATACCATGAACGTACACTAAATTCGTAAAATACTAATTTCAATAGTTTGTGTATTTAGAAATATATAGTGGTTGCACTTTCGATTGGTAACCACAAGATGAAACGAACCACTACAAAAACCAAACATGATTATGAACCTGTTTCTAGAATATAATTTACTGTAGAAATGCAATATACAAAATATGTTCAATCAATTTGATAAACAAACTATGTCATCGTCAATGAAAAGATGTTTGGTGTATGAATGAATGAAGGAATGGCTGCTTAAGCTAAATCAGCACACAAAGGATGTATAGTGCCGTAAAATATGTGTAAAATAATGGTCCTTTTTTATTGTTGAAAACAAAAACAATACTAGATAAATAGAAATGCTCACAAACAATGAACAGGTTCAAAGTATATTAAAGTTGTGTATGTATGGTTGTTTGAAAGAAATCAAAATGTTTTACAATCAGTAAAACAGACCAATCTTATGAAAATGAGATAAAATACTCTCTGAAGGAACCTTTTTAAAGACTTCCTTATAGTTATTCACATTAAGATGTCTATTTGTTTTGGTTTCGATAAAATCAACACAATCCAATAACACATGTTTGACAGCCAAACGACAATCATAGGCTATACATTAGGGGAGGTTCTTCCTTTTTAAAGGGAATAATGATTCGAAAATCTCTTGGCCACAGACACAGTTGAGGACGGATTGCATGTAATTTGTCGTTGATGGCTTCATCCGATTCGGTCTACCATTTTCATTTTAAAGAGACATTAATGAGTATCGTACAATGGCCATAAGGAATGGTGATATTTGTGACACTTCTCAATAGGGTTTAACTGAAGTGGGATTTAACCCTTTGTGGTGGTGAGAAACAACGAACTGTAGGAACCCAATGTATTCGTTACACTAAACCATTAAACCCACCTTTCTTATATCATACTATAGGCATACGTCTAACATTATCAGCGACACTGTGCGTGTCCTTATAAATGCAATATTAATAATACAACGAGGGAATTATGAAACCTTTACACGACACGCTTAATAACAATATCCATCATGAAAGAGAAGTTGGTTCAATTGTTAAGCAGTCAGGCCAATGACGTAAGAGAGGTGTCTTACGAAGCAAAACATCCACTACTTTTGATATCCACTAAAAACGCAATGCTCTATGAGAATTGGCATGTATATAGGGATGTTCAAGTGGTCTAAGACGTTGCCACTGACTGCCTGTTGTTCTTCCAGCTGTCGGGTCCTAATCACGGCCGGGACATGCGAAAACATTACAGGTGACGTGGGTGAAGGTAGCTTTCTCTGCCGAGAACTCCCCCACTTACAACCGGCTAGTAAGAAGTTAGCCTATATGTGGTAGAAAGTGACGATTATCAATCTCAAATCGTATAACCCATTCATAACAGTAGCAGCAAAAAGGCCCACCTCATAATTTAATCTACAGACTATCTTCAAGTAATTAAATTAAATTAATCTAGATACTAGTAATGGTAATCTGATTATCGTTATTCTTAAAATTTTCTATCTTCAAAAGAAACTTTTGATATATAAAGCTATGCATAAAACCTGCTTTCACGAATGATACACAATACAGAATTAAATCCATTCCATATGCATACGATCCAATACGATGCGATATGATCTAATCCGATGCAACACAATCCAATGCCATATGTCATACGATGCTATGTTGTGAAGAGATACTATTAGTTACCCTTGTTGTGTAAATGGTATACAGCAAGATATTTGTGTGTCAGGTCGAGTGCGCCAACATTGGAATTAGGAATTTCGTCACATTTATTCCATTTGTGGCTAATTCGTGACTAGCTAGAGTACCCAGCGAAAACCACCGCCCAACTCCAAGTCTCTGGCAACTTTCTCACATGCCAAGACCGGGATTCGAACCCAGGCAGTGGTGACGCCGACATCGGCGGTGTACCATTTTCACAACAAGAATAACAGATTTATCATTATCCCCACCACCAACACATTAATTTTGAATGACGATTAGCACAACATATTCAAAGTTCAAGGTACTTGCAGTGGGGATCTGAGAATACACGAGTCGTCGGAATTAAATCAAAAGAAAATGATTTTGAGCTTTCAGCGACATCAACTGCTTAGCTAGAGCCGTCAGATTGTCCCGCAAGGAATTCTCACTTGAAGTCGCGATTTACATACCCACCTTAATTACTTCCTGCTATTTTATTGTCCAGTTTGTCCCACAAGGATTTCTCACTTGAAGTCGCGAGTTACATACCCACCTTAATTACTTCCTGCTATCTTATTGTCCAGATTGTCCCACAAGGATTTCTCACTTGAAGTCGCGAGTTACATACCCACCTTAATTACTTTCTGCTATCTTATTGGCCAGATTTACACCATGTTGCCAGATTATAATGCGCATAAAGTGTTTTAACACCTGAAAATTTCTAACGTTCTGTTATTCAGCAGTGTGAAGAAAATTGCTTGGATCTCAATACAGTCTAGTACAACAAACAAATTGACCAATCAGCACCGAGATTCAGACTAGAGCTGATGATAAAACGCGACAGAATGCAGTATCATCTGATATCATATGAGACGGTGTGATACAACACGATTTGATATGACACGACACGATGTGATGCAGTGCGATACTTAGTTATATGATACAATCCTATTTCCAACTGCTGCTGCTCAACAGAGCAACGTGCATATATCCGTATATTAATTGAACCTTCGCCAAGAAGAAAAGAGATATGCAAATAAATGGATAAATGGACACTGTGATGCAGTAATTGATTTATGAATCAATCATTTTGGACTAGGGGTTAATGGCGTGAGTGTAGCGAGTGGAAGTAATTAGGAAGAGTGAGCAGGGAAGGTAGCATTGGAGCAGGATAATTAGCGTCGCTGTGCTGAGTTGGGCAAGGCTTTCACGAATTCAATTAGTATTGGTCCTTTTGGCCTAACGCATATATTGATTCCAAAACTCAGTTCAGAGAGCAGGCTTAGGTGGGGTTCTTCCATTGGTTTCGAAAAAAGAGGACCGTTAGCATTCTGCATGGCTGTATATTGTCCAACTTTCGCTGTTTTGAAGTCTATATCGCTACAAGCCTAAGTCCGCAACGTAAATACAGCATGCCGGCACTTCACTTGGTCCAAACAGGGATGAGCCATGAGAGAAAGTGGGCTTTAATGGGTGGAGGTATAGCCCGAGTTCTCCAGCTTCCCCGACCAATGACAAGTACAACTGGCTAGTATCAATTAGGCCGCAATATGGCAGAAAAGGTGTGAAGTTAAATTAAATTACAAATCCAAAACACCAACGAGGGTCGCATATCTTACACGACAGACATCGTGCCTCGAACAGAAAAATGAAAAGCACGCTAACTAAAGGTAGACCACTCGAGTATGGGGCGGATCATGAAGATAGAGAGTTGAAAAGTGCTAGGACCATTGTTGTTTCTGATCTACCTCCTACCCCTTGGGAAACTCATCAGAAAGCTTTGTTTAGAGCTTCACATATATTCAGATGACACACAGCTCTATCTGTCATTAAAACCCATCACTCAAGAAGCAGTCGACATAGGAGTTGCTAGGCTGGAGGGCTGCCTCACTGACATATATACATGGATGTCACAGAACAAGCTGAAACTGAATGCAGACAAAACGAAAGTCTTAGTGCTAGGCACCCCTAAGCAACGAGCCAAAATATCTGTGCCTAGCATTTCCGTAAATGGTGAGATTGTCAAGATTCTCAATATACCTATCGGTAATCTGGGCTCTGTTTTTGATCCAAGCATGAATATGGCAGCACATGTGTCAAAGGCAGTCGAATCTGCAAACTATAACCTTCGAAACATCGGAAGGATCAGAAATTACTTGACTGCAAAATCAACTAAAAGTGCTGTCATATCCCTGGTTACCTCAAGATTTGACTACTGCAATGGACTTCTCTGTGGAATACCTGAAGACCTAATAGAGAGTACAAAATAAAGCTGCTAGGGTGATCACTCTCACAAAGAAGCACGACCATATCACTCCAGTACTAAAGGAACTGCACTGGCTACTAGTCAGGAAGAGAATTGAATTCATGATTCTGCTACTGACGTACACGTGTTTGAATGGAATTGCACCTTCTTATCTGAGGGAATTGCTGAAAGAGTATGTCCCACCACGGACACTGAGATCAACATCCAAGAAATTACTCTGCGAGCAGAGAACCAACATGAAAACCTACGGTGACAGATCGTTTAGTGCCTGTGCCCCAAAACTGTGGAATCAACTCCCAAATAATATTCGGGCTGCTCGGAGTGTGGCAATCTTCAAACGACAACTGAAAATTATTATTATTATCATTATTGTTATTATTATTATTATTATTATTATTATTATTATTATTGACCTGCACAGATATTACTTATATCTTTCCAAACTTTGGCTTTTCAAATAGAAGAATGTATGTGGAGTTTGAAAGAAACTAAAAAAACAACGTACGAAGATTTCTCTTGGAATTTTCCGTCAACATTTCCTCTTTGATTTTACATGTGCTGAAATAAAACATTACTAGAGTGAAATACATTCTCGAAAGGTTGTTGGATAATATCTTACAACAAGATATCGCAAGACAAATGCGGACTCATTTTGAACATTTTCAAGAGAGATTTCAAACTACCATTCCTAAGGCAGATACGATCGGGACGGAATTAGTTCATTTGGAGCTACTAGCACTACGAGCACAACAGAACTGCAGCATTTCTCAGGACGTACTATACGAACTGTGCGCCGCTCGCCCGCACGATGTCACGAGTGACGTAAAGGGAGAGCTTCCCTTAACGACCTCGACATCTACAATCACATGACCTTCCACTGCTCCGTTTTCGTCTGCTCATCGATTTCTTAGCGGGGACCTTTTAGTAACAACGATTTACCAACTGACTGAGACGCAGAGTAAAACACTTGTGAACACTATGGGTAAAAATGACATGATTTCACATATTTATTATTATTATTATTTTGTATTATTACTATAATTATTATTATTATTAATATTATCATCATTAGTAGTAGTAGTAGTAGTAGTAGTAGTAGTAGTAGTAGCAGTAGCAGTACATAGGTAAAAAGTAAGATCTCAATCTTTATCCAAATATGTTCCATAAGCAATATCAGGGAGCAATGGCCGAAACACCGAGCAGCATTTGCAAAGAAGTCTTTCGTCAAAACCAATATCGGGACTGCTTCCCCCTTTAGGATCTTATACCTATACGAACTCCTCAAGCTTGTATTTATAATCAAGAAGTAACGTTTGATACCAAATTTACAGTATAGCATTGCTGTGCGATAACATACGTTAGCATTGCTGTGCGATAACATACAATGTTATTTACAAAAATCACAGCCCAGAATACTGAGAAGAATTGATAGAAAAAAGATTGTCACTTCTTTTTATATTTCTCAAATATCCATCTGTTCGATGACCTGTTAAGTGCAAAACTGTCAGATCATTGCTTTCCCCGAATAGAGATTGTAATAGTGCTTTATCCGTCAGCCCAAATCATTTAGCACAAATGCCATTAACATAAATTGGATCTGAAAACAGTATCGCATGCACGCATATACCCGAACCCTGGCACTAAACGCTGAGCTACAGCCTCTAAATGAGGTGAAAGTAGTTGCTCCCCTACTCAGCATGGCGGAGACACTTACCTCCATTACGACTTCACATAAACGTTATCACTCCTCCCTGAATAGCTTCTCAGCGTGTCCACAACCCTTGTATCCAAATATGAGTATTACCAGCAACATACACATTAGTCAGATCGCAAGCCATATCTTATATATGCATGCATACATACATACGTACATTTATGCGCAAGCACGCCCTCTCCAAATTAATTAAGCCAATATAAGGACGCAAAGAAATAATAATAATAATAATTGGAATTTATCAAGCGCCATTTCCATTCATAAAATGTTAAAAAGCGCTGCACATTGTCATAGTTTAAGTCATAGTCAACAACGCCTCAATGGGCGAGCCTGAAAAGGTGTGTTTTGAGACACTTCTTGAAGGCCTGACACTATGTAGAATCCTTCAGGTGTTGTGGAAGCGCATTCCATAATCTCGGTGCACTAATGGAGAAAGCGCGATCCCCAAATTTGAGTCTAGTCCGAGGCTCATCCAGAAGGCCCTTTGCTTCTGATCGTAGATTGCGTCTGGGTTTATAAGGCACGAGCAGCTCCTTGATGTACTTAAGTGCAAGTCCGTTTAGCGCTTTGTCTACCAGCAGTAGGACCTTCAATTGGATGCGGAATTTGATTGGTAGCCAGTGAAGCTTGATGAGAACAGGTGTGATATGTTCATACTTCCTTGTTCTCGTTACTATCCTTGCAGCACTGTGAAACAAACACCAAGAACATATACCACACACTAATCAGAAAAGGCTTGGGGACAGAGCCTTCTGTGCCTTTGCACCACGCCTTTGGATTAAGCTTCCCGATAACATCAAGGCTACTGATAGTTTGCAAAACTTCAAACATTGCTATCTTAAAAGGATTTTATTTGACCAGTCCTCTGATTATTCTTTATAGGGCACTTTTGAACATGGGTGCTATAATAAATATCAATTATTATCATGGTGCCATCTCTCTTCAGACGTAATAACATTATATATATATATATACACACACAGACATATATATATATATATATATATATATATATATATATATATATATATATATATATATATATATATATATATATATATAAATATATATATATATACATATATATATATATATATATATATATATATATATATATATATATATATATATATATCATTCGTTATAGGCTAGGATAAAACATAATAATTGACTGAGTGAACTACATGTTTAGATGAAATGCATGAGCTGTTGTCGAATCGGGTTTTTTTAGGCTGTTAATTTCATAAGCGCTAGCGCAAAACACACGCACGGTGTCGCAGCCACACAACAGTCTTATGATGAACCATATATCTGGGCCAATGTAAACTAGTATTATATGGTTACAACCGTGCAGTTAATTTAGCGTCCCGAGTTGGTTGTTTCGACAAATTTCGCAAGACTAGGAAGAGCAAGAATTGTTGAGTGGGCAGCCGGAAATAGTTACTACTGGCAGCGAGGTATCTAAAATGAACTGTTTTCTGGCCGGACTCCCAATCTGGACATAAACAGGACACACTCGTCCCATCCGCGCGTCTGTATGATTGCACACCTGCACAGTGGGTTAAACCCATTATCTAAGGCATTGCTCACCGACTGCTTGCTATCTCTCACAGAAAGCCATGGTCCCAGGCTGAATACAGCTCGATATATGTCATTATCTAAGGCATTGCGCACCGACTGCTTGCTATCTCTCACAGAAAGCCATGGTCCCAGGCTGAATACAGCTCGATATATGTCATTATGTAAGGCATTGCGCACCGACTGCTTGCTATCTCTCACAGAAAGCCATGGTCCCAGGCTGAATACAGCTCGATATATGTCATTATGTAAGGCATTGCGCACCGACTGCTTGCTATCTCTCACAGAAAGCCATGGTCCCAGGCTGAATACAGCTCAATATATGTCATTATGTAAGGCATTGCGCACCGACTGCATGCTATCTCTCACAGAAAGCCATGGTCTCAGGCTGAACACAGCTCGATATATGTCATTATCTAAGGCATTGCGCACCGACTGCTTGCTATCTCTCACAGAAAGCCATGGTCCCAGGCTGAATACAGCTCGATATATGTCATTATGTAAGGCATTGCGCACCGACTGCTTGCTATCTCTCACAGAAAGCCATGGTCTCAGGCTGAATACAGCTCGATATATGTCATTATGTAAGGCATTGCGCACTGACTGCTTGCTATCTCTCACAGAAAGCCATGGTGTCAGGCTGAATACAGCTCGATATATGTCATTATGTAAGGCATTGCTCACCGACTGCTTGCTATCTCTCACAGAAAGCCATGGTCCCAGGCTGAATACGGCTCGATATATGTCATTATGTAAGGCATTGCGCACCGACTGCTTGCTATCTCTCACAGAAAGCCATGGTCCCAGGCTAAAAACAGCTCGATATATGTCATTATGTAAGGCATTGCGCACCGACTGCTTGCTATCTCTCACAGAAAGCCATGGTCCCAGGCTGAATGCAGCTCGATATATGTCATTATGTAAGGCATTGCGCACCGACTGCTTGCTATCTCTCACAGAAAGCCATGGTCCCAGGCTGAATACAGCTCGATATATGTCATTATGTAAGGCATTGTGCACCGACTGCTTGCTATCTCTCACAGAAAGCCATGGTCCCAGGCTGAATACGGCTCGATATATGTCATTATGTAAGGCATTGCGCACCGACTGCTTGCTATCTCTCACAGAAAGCCATGGTCCCAGGCTAAAAACAGCTCGATATATGTCATTATGTAAGGCATTGCGCACCGACTGCTTGCTATCTCTCACAGAAAGCCATGGTCCCAGGCTGAATGCAGCTCGATATATGTCATTATGTAAGGCATTGCGCACCGACTGCTTGCTATCTCTCACAGAAAGCCATGGTCTCAGGCTGAATACAGCTCGATATATGTCATTATCTACGGCATTGCGCACCGACTGCTTGCTATCTCTCACAGAAAGCCATGGTCCCAGGCGGAATACAGCTCGATATATGTCATTATGTAAGGCAATGCGCACCGACTGCTTGCTATCTCTCACAGAAAGCCATGGTCCCAGGCGGAATACAGCTCGATATATGTCATTATGTAAGGCATTGTGCACCGACTGCTTGCTATCTCTCACAGAAAGCCATGGTCTCAGGCTGAATACAGCTCGATATATGTCATTATCTACGGCATTGCGCACCGACTGCTTGCTATCTCTCACAGAAAGCCCTGGTCCCAGGCTGAATACAGGTCGATATATGTCATTATGTAAGGCATTGCGCACCGACTGCTTGCTATCTCTCACAGAAAGCCATGGTCTCAGGCTGAATACAGCTCGATATATGTCATTATGTAAGGCATTGCGCACCGACTGCTTGCTATCTCTCACAGAAAGCCATGGTCCCAGGCTGAATACAGCTCGATATATGTCACTATGTAAGGCATTGCGCACCGACTGCTTGCTATCTCTCACAGAAAGCCATGGTCCCAGGCTGAATACAGCTCGATATATGTCACTATGTAAGGCATTGCGCACCGACTGCTTGCTATCTCTCACAGAAAGCCATGGTCCCAGGCTGAATACAGGTCGATATATGTCACTATGTAAGGCATTGCGCACCGACTGCTTGCTATCTCTCACAGAAAGCCATGGTCCCAGGCTGAATGCAGCTCGATATATGTCATTATGTAAGGCATTGCGCACCGACTGCTTGCTATCTCTCACAGAAAGCCATGGTCCCAGGCGGAATACAGCTCGATATATGTCATTATGTAAGGCAATGCGCACCGACTGCTTGCTATCTCTCACAGAAAGCCATGGTCCCAGGCGGAATACAGCTCGATATATGTCATTATGTAAGGCATTGTGCACCGACTGCTTGCTATCTCTCACAGAAAGCCATGGTCTCAGGCTGAATACAGCTCGATATATGTCATTATCTACGGCATTGCGCACCGACTGCTTGCTATCTCTCACAGAAAGCCCTGGTCCCAGGCTGAATACAGGTCGATATATGTCATTATGTAAGGCATTGCGCACCGACTGCTTGCTATCTCTCACAGAAAGCCATGGTCTCAGGCTGAATACAGCTCGATATATGTCATTATGTAAGGCATTGCGCACCGACTGCTTGCTATCTCTCACAGAAAGCCATGGTCCCAGGCTGAATACAGCTCGATATATGTCACTATGTAAGGCATTGCGCACCGACTGCTTGCTATCTCTCACAGAAAGCCATGGTCCCAGGCTGAATACAGGTCGATATATGTCACTATGTAAGGCATTGCGCACCGACTGCTTGCTATCTCTCACAGAAAGCCATGGTCCCAGGCTGAATACAGCTCGATATATGTCACTATGTAAGGCATTGCGCACCGACTGCTTGCTATCTCTCACAGAAAGCCATGGTCTCAGGCTGATCGAATACAGCTCGATATATGTCATTATGTAAGGCATTGCGCACCGACTGCTTGCTATCTCTCACAGAAAGCCATGGTCCCAGGCTGAATACAGCTCGATATATGTCATTATGTAAGGCATTGCGCACCGACTGCTTGCTATCTCTCACAGAAAGCCATGGTCTCAGGCTGATCGAATACAGCTCGATATATGTCATTATGTAAGGCATTGCGCACCGACTGCTTGCTATCTCTCACAGAAAGCCATGGTCCCAGGCTGAATACAGCTCGATATATGTCATTATGTAAGGCATTGCGCACCGACTGCTTGCTATCTCTCACAGAAAGCCATGGTCCCAGGCTGAATACAGCTCGATATATGTCATTATGTAAGGCATTGCGCACCGACTGCTTGCTATCTCTCACAGAAAGCCATGGTCTTAGGCTGAAAACAGCTCGATATATGTCATTATGTAAGTCATTGCGCACCGACTGCTTGCTACAGTACAGACATTTAGTTCCTGCACCAGTCGACCGGACGTCTGCCAATGCTGGTTGTACAAAACCACATGGATAACATGTCAGAAAATGATCCAAGCACATCAATGACCTTAACGTTGCTTGCTAATAAAATCTACGTTCAATTTGGATGTAATCCACGCATCCATGTCCTTGAAACTGGGTGTCAATCGGGCGTGCGGTCGTGTAGTCTGCCCGAACTGCCCACGCATTTAGTGCAGGAATTAAATGTCGGCACTGTATCTCTCACAGAAAGCCATGGTCCCAGGCTGAATACAGCTCGATATATGTCATTATGTAAGGCATTGGGCACCGGCTGCTTGCTATCTCTCACAGAAAGCCATGGTCCCAGGCTGAATACAGCTCGATATATGTCATTATGTAAGGCATTGCGCACCGACTGCTTGCTATCTCTCACAGAAAGCCCTGGTCCCAGGCTGAATACAGCTCAATATATGTCATTTTGTAAGGCATTGCGCACCGACTGCTTGCTATCTCTCACAGAAAGCCATGGTCTCAGGCTGAATACAGCTCGATATATGTCAGAGTGGCAAGTGGGGAAACCGCCGACCCCCAAACAAACCAGTTTCGCCACTGATACACAATCGTTATAAAATCATTGGCATCTGACGTGCTGACATGATCTGACATCTTTTAACATATCGCACCAGTTGGTTGAACTTGCTAACCCCCTACCTACTACTGTATACAGTAAACAATTTTTTCTCCGTTTCTTTTTAGATTAAAAAAAACTTGCTAACCCCCGTATACAGTAGATAATGCTCTGCAAATATGACTGCCCCTATCAAAATACGGAAACGTCAAAAAAGATGAAAGCGAGTGAGGAGGGGGAGTGCATCAGTGAGTGCCAGCAAGAGAAGTATATTGTAATCGAGTAGACAGTGAAACTCTTACTTTGCACTTAAACATTCTTGATATGAGAGTGAGAGAGAGAGAGAGCAAAAGAAAAAAAGTAGGAAATACAATAAGGAGATGAAGAGATAGAAAGAATAAAAAGGAGAAAAAGGGTGAACACAGAAACGAAAGAAAAAATGGAGAATGCAAAAAAGGAAAAATACAGGATGCACGAACAAAAAGAAGAAAGAGAGAAGAGGATGATGAAATAAATAATACGGGAGGGAGATAAAATGAAAAAGAGACAGAATAATAGAGAGAACGGCAGCAGCAGAAGGGCCGGGATTTCTGATTACCCTGACCAAAGGTCTACACAACTAGGTATCAATATATAGACTAGCGGAACGGGAAAAGAACAGAGAATGAAGAAAATGCAGGAGAAAGAATGAAGAACAATACAGAATGAAGAATAGATACAAGACAGAGTAGAGAAAGTTATTAATCGGGTTTGGATTCTAAGTCCTACTCAGTGATGTGCAGGAAGTTTAAAGGGAACTGCCTCAACCACTCCCTAATGGTTTTGTAATAAAGCAATTTGACACATCAAACATCGCTATTGTTAACATCAGAGATAGATTTGAAATGAGCAGCCCCACTTCCTGTGTGCTATGATGACCAAATGATGACCCAACCCCCTCTACTATGAAGGTTGGGTGTGGTAGTGAATTCGGTTTTAGTAGTTTACCCTGAGACACAATTTGGGTCTATGTTTTATGCATGGAATAATTCAACTTTTAATGATTACAGTATATTTTCGAAGCCTCGAGAGAAAGAAGGCATGACAGAGAACAAAAACAAGTTTCAGAAAACAGGATGCAGAAGGGAATACAATCAGGAGGTAAAGAGAACAAAGTACACAAAATGCCGGACAGAAAGATAAAGGAAAAAATCGGAATATATAAGAAAGAAATATATAGAGAGAGTGAGATTTAAATTTAAAGCAAACGACAGAAAAATCATTTTAAAGCTCTTCTAAGACCCCCCCCCCCCCTTTAACATAACAAAAGAATGTTTCAGAAAGAAAACAGAGTTAAAGACTCAGCCATGTATGATGATAAAATGAAATAAAAACAAAATCAATGCAAATAGAGAGTGGACAAATAATAACTGAGTACAAATTAATGAGGGACATCCGCCGGAAAAAGAAAATGCTGCAAAAGAAGCACAGGAGGGAGCAAGTAAATTGTAAACTTATAGGGAGAGAAATTACAAAAAGGATTGCGAAAAAAGTAGTATACTACGGGCGCGAATGAAAAAAAAAGATGCAAAGCTAATGCTAACAACGAGAATGTATAAATCAATAAGCCTTAGTAAAACACAGAAAATGTGCAAAGATAAACAATAAAGACAAATAATGACAATGCAGAGAAGATGCATCAAAAGGCAAAATGGAAGGAAATCACAGTAGAGAAAACGCAAAAAAATGAGAAAAGTTACAAAGATACTAAAAACAGAGACAAAGAGAAAGACAATTCAAAAATAAGTTGAAATACTGAGTGTGAAAGAATACAAAAAACTGGGGGAATGCAAACAAATCCAGAACAAAAAAAGCAACAACAGAAAAATAGATAAAGTATAAGTAAAAGGATAAAAATACAGAGAGAAAACAAAAAAAGAACACACTGGGTCAGAAAGCCTAAAAAATGGACACTTATCAATATGTCCATGATGCCATTCTGATTCCTTTTGAATATATATGCAGTCTGAGAGAAAACATTTTTTTGAAAGAAATATTGACCTTCAAATGACCTTGAACTAATGAAAAAACGCAACAATATTTTGGCTTTTGTTCAGGCATTTAGGAAGAGAAAATCAATATTTTAAAATGATAGCATTGCCTTATCAATACACAAGTTAATATTTTCAAAAATAATCTTTTGGAAAAGGCATTCTTAAAAAGGTTATATGGAGCATGAAAAGAAGGAAAACTTTCTACTTTAACAATGTTTGAAAAAGGTACACTGTTTGGCTCATGTTATATTTGATTTGTGCTAATAGGTCAAAACCATTATTTCCTAATTGCTATGAAATCAGTTAATACTTCTCGCCTAGAAGGGTTTGCAATACCTCTGAGAAGCAGGTACTCTTGTAAACAGAGTGTAGACAGGATTTGGTATGCTTCCTTTTAATCAAGATCCTATATTGGAGTCTTTAAACGCATCTGCGAAGGATGATACAAATCTTTGACTGTCTGTTTATCCTATATGAATGGTGTTGATAACTATATCGTGTGGTGATTTAACAACTGGACTGTCTAAGTAGCTTTCATAAGAATCATCAGACCAGTTTGCCATATATTCCTCCTCAACAATACAATACTGTATATCATCCACAAAGCAAGATGCCTCGAAGTGTTCCTCAAAACTTTATAGTAAGTTCTAGACGTCCCATTTGGATTTTGAATTATCAAATCCATATGCTACACAGAGCACCACAGTTCATGAATTTGCCAACTTGAAGTGTACAGAGCATAAAACTGTGCATGGAGATGGGTGCTTAGCTCTTAGCAGGAATGATTCTATGTTCCACAATGGACGCTCCTAGTAAACGAGCATGTGGCTCTGGCATAGATTCGTTATAATAATTGCAATTTGTTATTCAATAGGTGCTCGGGTGGATTTGTGAGTGGGGCAATTAATAGATACCATGTAGTACTAACGCTTTATTGACTTGGCCCTATGACTGCCAATCTGGCCCTCGGGCCTCCGCTACACTAAAGCCCTATACGCAACACTCTATGAGGTATTTATTATTGCTCTAGAAATAAAAGATCATAGTTAATGAACAAACAATCTAGAATAAAAGTCATCAGTAGCCATTTACATCCACGAACTACAAACACATGCTTTTTTCTGACTTAGAAAAATAGAAAGTGAAAGTGCATAAACCCTTTCCTGCTTGATCAGTGGCTCTCTTCGTGGCAGCACTTTCCTTAAGCTATACTGTTCTAATCATCATTCAAAACTCCTCAAATAAATGTATTTGTCTCATAATCCCATTTGCCAAAAAATGACCGAAGGTTTGTTTATGGTAACTAGCCAAGACAAACTAAATAGTTTAGTTGATTGCAGGATTTGTGTTTTGCATTTGTTTTAAAGTGTAATTAGATTAATAAGTGGTCTATTATTGCCCCAATCATTTGTTATACTTGCCACAGTGAAGTCGACATCATAAAATGAGCTCGCCCATATCTATGGCGTTGGAAAGATCATTGTGCTCCTTACTGTAAGCCGGCGTTTTATGATATAAGAAGAATGTACAACATTTGCACATTTCATAAAGGAAGCCTACGGAGAGAAGCCAGAAATCTACAGACAAATGCTTGGACAGATCCATTATATATCATGTTAGAAATACGTACTAAGGTTAAGCACTTCATAAATGGTCTTTTTGAGCATATTTGGTTGCATGAGATGTGAACTCCCGAAGTATTGGAATGCGATGTGCAGTACATTTCACCGCTCTGCCATGGAGGCAGTCCCAGAATGTGTGCAGTGGTGGGACACAGAGAGCAAGTTATATGCAGTACATTTCAATGTAGTAGTAATAGTAGTAGTAGTTGTTGTAGTAGTAGTAGTAGCAGTAGTAGTAGTAGTAATAGTAGTAGCAGTAGTAGTAGTAGTAGTAGTAGTAGTAGTAGTAGTAGAAGTAGTAGTAGTAGTAGTAGTAGTAGAAGTAGTAGTAGTAGTAGTAGCAGCAGCAGCAGCAGCAGCAGCAGTAGTAGTAGTAGTAGTAGTAGCAGCAGCAGCAGTAGCAGTAGTAGTAGTAGTAGTAGTAGCAGTAGCAGTAGCAGCAGCAGCAGTAGTAGAAGTAGTAGAAGTAGTAGTAGTAGTAGTAATAGCATCAGCTGTAGAAAGAATGGAAAAAGAAAAAGAAGTAATAGGAGTTATGGTGGCATCGAGTCGTTCTTGACCTGTGCACACAAAAGTCACCTATTGCAAGATAAAGCTATCCCACGATGCACCGCTTTGACCTATATCCACAGGCACAATTCGGTTTAATATCTCACGTTTCGGATTTTATCGATCGGGCATTTATGAGCACTTAAATCTCCAACTTGGTGTGTAAATAAAAATCACGCACGATCAATAGGATTCGTTGACCGAATACATGGTCATTACTCTGTTTGTCCAAGTTGCAGAGGCGAGTAGCCAAGTGGAAAAGCAGGCATTTCTATCAGCAACACAATGACAGGAAAATGGATCCAGTTTCAATGGGACATGCACTTACCCAACCTTGTGGTGAACATCACTTTATAAAGTCGATGTGGATATGGAATTTTAGTATTCTACAATTTTATTCTAAATTGCTACAAGCTATCTTTAATGTTGGAATAAGAAAGTATTACATAGGAAATATATTCGAACGGAATGGATTAAATATGCTTTAAGCGTTGCGTTGCCAATATAGACATATTTTTAAATAGCTAGCAGGTAGTAGGGCTAGCAAAATAGTACCAGAAAAAACACGGACTGACATCATTTTGTCGACGTTTTGCAAAATATAACAGTTCAAAATGTACCCAATGGCTTGTTTAAATGCAGTAAAACATTAAGGGAAGACGGCTTACAACCGTAAATAAAGTGTAACCGTAAGCCTTCAAGATATCAAATTATTCTTCATTCAAAGTAACATTTCTATTAGTTGAGCGTAGAATACCTCTTCCTCCAATAACCACACAAACACACACATATATATATATATATATATATATATATATATATATATATATATATATATATATATATATATATATATATATATATATATATATATATATATATATATATATATATATATATACTGTAAATCACTTAAGTATAGCGGGAACAATAAGATAGCGATAATAGCACTCTGCC
>OZ012700.1:36160607-36185607 GCA_963942565.1 Maea johnstoni
AATGTAATACCTACGCATAACGTAATACAAAATCGTTGCGAAATGTAATACCTACGCATAATTGTGGGGTTGTGAGCCACTAGATGGTTGGTTCAATAGATATGGAGACAGATCCAAACGTGTGTGTAGATTAGAGTTTTATTCGAGACTGAGTAATAATCATCAATGATACAGTTTATACATCATATAGATAGGTTACCTAGTACAGAGTGATAACTATGGGCTAGTCTTCTAAGAAGTGAAGTGTATGACTATGTACTAAGATAAGGTACAGGATTTCCTGGGTGCGGTGAGACTAGTTACATATTAACTGTCAGTGATATTGCAGTGCAATACCTGTATCAACTACAGTATGTTATCTAGGTTCCGACAATAATGTAATAAAAAAATTGTTACGAAATGTAATACCTGCACGAAACGTAATAAAAATCGTTGCGAAATGTGATACCTACGCATAATGTAATAAAAATTTGTTGCGAAATGTAATACCTGCACGGAACGTAATAGAAAATGTTCACGAAATGTAATGGCACAAGGTACGCGAAATGAAATAAAAAATCGTTGCAAAATATAATACCTACTCATAATGTAATAAGAAATTTTCACGAAAAGTAATACAATTATTCTACAAGCAAATTGTTATTGTAGATAGATATAGCAAGTCAAGATATTTTTTTTCATCAAAAATTAACACCCAAACCATTGTTTAATCTTTGCCATGTTGGCCTTTTAACAATGGGTCTATTATGTGTTTGTGTCATTTTGGTAGAGATTCATTTTCCCCTTTAAATTTGCTTTTTCTCATATAATCAACTAAATTGGAGTTTGTTTTAATAAACTGGTAGATATTTGTTTTCGCCACTTTCTTGTTGTATTTTTGCTTTGATTTGCATCAGGAAATCGATGCAGGGTTTCGCGGCAATAACGAATGCGATACAATACTAAGAACTGATCCTTGTTACTACACCCGTCGTACAACTGCCGTTATACGATTGGCTTGAGACTAAATAGGAGCTATCCTCACCGCGCAACAATAGAACTGACTCAATTTTCTATTTTGCGATTTTGGGGCCAATTATTATATCAGTATTTGGTGATCCCCAATTATCTGATTACTGATCGTTGCATATAGCGACGCAGTTGCATTGTTCAGCACTTGTGTTTCCTAGGTGTTTGTTATTTTTCCGAGAATCGGTGCAATGCTAGTTGTATTGCTAACCGTGAAGGCACCAGCAGGGCAGCAGTCACGGGGCGTCGTCAGGGCGATAATAGGTGATCAATTCCATAGAACATAACACTTCATCAATAATTCAGTTAGGCAACACAGATCCACAGATATATCGTGCAAAAGAGCTCTTTAACAGAGAGACAGTTCACGTGATTAAGTTACGAAACACCAACTAGTTTTGCAATGGATTTAGTATAGGTGCATTACAGAAGTGATAGGAAAGACAAGGCAATTGGGCAGAAAGTATCCAAGCGAATGTATGAACGTGTTATACACAGAGAAGTTCCGAGGTCCAGTTAACCCAAAGCCATTCTGTCATTTCACTTACTTGGTTATTCGATACTCATTATTTTTTCAGAAACATTCGCACTAAGCTCTGCCGACAGATGGCGACACAAAAACAGTCTGAGTGGTATAACTCTTGTCTTACGATGCACTCTGTGTATTGACATTACGCCACTTCGCATACATGGGAAGTTCTTTTGTGTATCAAGAAGTTTGATTCACAGTCAATTCTGATGTTACCATGTTTTTTCAAACTGTGCATTGTTTCATCGATTACGCAACTAGAAATATTGGAAAATGTTTGTCTACGAGTCCGTTTTCGCTTGCCGTTTCAACTATTCTTTCAAAATACAACTATTTCATGAGGAGTTATGGCCAAACCAAGCGTGCAGGCAGAGGGGCTGTCATCATACGCTCTACCCATACTGCTACGTCACTGCCTGTACGCCCCAACTGAAGGGTTCGTCAATCCGGTCGATGAATGTGAAAAGGTTGCCAGTGCCTTGGGACTAGGTGGTGGTTTTCACCGCCAACTCCAGATTCTTCTATTACTAGTAGAAAAAGTGGCGGGCGAGCGGAATTCCAACCCAGATCCAAATACGCTCCAGTGGCAAATGGATAAAATTCTTATGCAAATCACCCTAAAGCCCAAACACTCGAAATGATAACTTGAGTGAATTAAGGTAATATGCCTAATGTTTTTAAAATTAGCAAATGTACATGAAATATCAATATAAAGGGAAGACCATATCATATCTTCCTTTTTGGAATAATCTTCTAAACTAAATAGTCTAAACGTCTAGACTGCATGACCTTAAACTCAAGTCAAATATTTGAATATGACAGATTTCTTTCTGCTTTATGTATCACAAATGTCGTGTAACTCCCTTGACATTTGATACCCAAAATGGATACCCAAAATGCATGTTTGAAGTGACTATGTTTTGGTGAATTTCAATAGGGAGAAAAGAACCATATAAACCAAAACCATCCCGGCTTGTGTGCAAGCCATGTGGTGTTCTGTGACATGTGGTGTCTTACTCTGCACGCTGATGGCCTAGGCAGTCATTGTCGGTGCGATTACTAGGAAAAGGAAAATGTCCCTATATATACCAAACACCCCTTTTAGCCATCTTTACACAGCATAGACTAAAGCTAGAGGTCGTAGCTAGTTTAGCCAGCTGTACATCTAGCGCTCTTCAATGCCTTATCTACAGTATGCACTATATATCCTATGAGCGAACGTGGCTAGGCTAGGTTACTGAGTACAGGGCGGGATCTGACAGTATCAACACTTCTAGATGATTGCCAACTGCTAGTGTATTGAGATCAGTGTAGCCCCCGGCTGAGCTCGGAGGTCTGTGTAATCGTATAAAAGTGATCGCATACAATTCCCACATTTTATTCCTGTACTTAATGGCAGCCCGGGCAAAATACACAACCGCACGCCCGATTGTCACCCGGTGTCGTGGACATTGATGTATGAATGTATGAATGACCTCACAACTAAACGTAACTTTGATTCGCAAGCTATGTGGGTCATTGATGTGCTTGGCCTCTTGTGTTGCCATGTTATCCATGCATGTCTGTACTGTATGTATGACTAGTCCATATACCATTACCGACTGCAGACAGGATTGCATTAAACAGATGCGGTTCGAGAGGTTAATCATGTGAGGAAGTGTTTTTCCGGCGATCAGGTGTTATCAAAATGTCTTTTTTCCGCGAGGGCAACATGTTTCTTCGACGATCCTATTTAAGATGCTACCATAGATTACTGGAATGCTGTTGATGATCTTTTGCGGGCTGCCATTACCTTTGATCTTTATGGTGACATAAAGAGGGGAGGAATACTTGGAATAAATAACTAAGAGGGATTGAAGTATTGTAATTATATATATATATATATATATATATATATATATATATATATATATATATATATATATATATATATATATATATATATATATATATATATGTATATATATATATATATATATATATATATATATATATATATATATATATATATATATATATATATATATATATATATATATATATATTTATTATACCACACTTGAAGATCGTAAACCGTGATTGGCTTACAAAGGTTGGCCATTCCATCATGTCCACTGATGGGCTTCATGTCCACCGTTGTCACTGATGACGCCTAGCGGGGAATACTAGTATGTGAATCACCAGTCATCTGTGACCTTGACATTATAAACATTGCTTTTAATGATATTTCACCAAAATGTGGTTTGTTCGGTATAATAAATCAAATACTGTATAACGGGTATATTTCCCGGGACTTTTATTTCCCGAAAAATGATGTTTTCTACTTTTTCCCGTTTTTTAATTTCCCGTCCTGCACATGGCTGCACTGATATTAAATTTACCGAAAGTGTGTGTTTTCGCTTCTGAATCTATTAGTGCAGACGAATGTTGTATGCACTGAATGTGCCGTGGTGAACAACAAAGCCATCCCAGCTCAGTTGAGCTGACATGGCTGGCTCTATTGTTCTGCGCATTAATAGCAATTAAAGCAGCATAAATCCAAGTCGGACCGGTTCGTGGGCAGGTTGGGAAACTTTGTGAGTACTGCAAACAGTACTAGAATACACTCAAATTATCAGTCCGCCTGAATTTATCCATTAATACATGGGGCGCCTTATACTGGACAGCTTTAAAATGTCTGTTTGATATGATTGTGAGTTACTACTCACTTGCTGTCATAAATGTTTAAGCCAAATGAATATGTTTTACTGTGTATCGTTATTTGTTGACTTTTAGACATAAAAACCGCCACTATTCAGATAACATAAGTCGCCATCTGCTGGGCAAGCGAATTACTTAAATATACGGCTGTATTACTCAATCTGAATACGAACATCGCTTGCCCCAGCATACCAACAAAAATGATTAAAGATAACGTTTTTATTGTTCCCGTCTTAAACCCATTCGGTAAATTCGGGAAGATTAAGCACACGTTAACATTACCCTTTATACAGTATACCATGCCAGTGTGGGTATCCTGATGGAATGTCTCCCCTCGGGGAGGATGGTTTCCCTCGGGCTCCACCCTTGGGAAAACCATCCTCCATTGGGGAGACATTCCATCAGGATACCCACACTGGCATGGCATATTTGTATAATATATATATATATATATATATATATATATATATATATATATATATATATATATATATATATATATATATATATATATATATATATATATATATATATATATATATATATATATATATATATATATATATATATATATATATATATATATATATATATATATATATATGAAATAACGGCAAGTACATTGATGGTGCAAATAATTGTTTACATGTTACCCAGTGACAATCATTTGAATCGTTTGACAAAGATCAGTTAGAATGCTGAGCTCCAGTACTGTTCACCTGAGCTCCAGTACTGATCACCTGAGCTCCAGTACTGATCACCTGAGCTCCACAGTACTGATCACCTGAGCTCCTGTACTGATCACCTGAGCTCCTGAGCTCCAGTACTGATCACCTGAGCTACAGTACTGTTCACCTGAGCTCCTGTACTGTTCACCTGAGCTCCTGTATTGTTCACCTGAGCTCCTGTACTGTTCACCTGAGCTCCAGTACTGATCACCTGAGCTCCTGTACTGATCACCAGAGCTCCAGTACTGATCACCTGAGCTCCAGTACTGTTCACCTGAGCTCCTGAGCTCCAGTACTGTTCACCTGAGCCCCTGTACTGTTCACCTGAGCTCCTGTACTGATCACCTGAGCTCCTGTACTGTTCACCTGAGCTCCTGTACTGATCACCTGAGCTCCATTACTGATCACCTGAGCTCCAGTACTGATCACCTGAGCTCCAGTACTGATCACCTGAGCTCCTGTACTGTTCACCTGAGCTCCAGTACTGTTCACCTGAGCTCCAGTACTGATCACCTGAGCTCCAGTACTGATCACCTGAGCTCCAGTACTGTTCACCTGAGCTCCAGTACTGTTCACCTGAGCTCCAGTACTGATGAGCTCCATTACTGTTCACCTTAGCTCCAGTACTGTTCACCTGAGCTCCAGTACTGTTCACCTGAGCTCCTGTACTGTTCACCTGAGCTCCAGAACTGTTGAGCTCCAGTACTGTTCACCTGAGCTCTAGTACTGTTCACCTGAGCTCCAGTACTGTTCACCTGAGCTCCAGTACTGTTCACCTGAGCTCCTGTACTGATCACCTGAGCTCCTGAGCTCCAGTACTGTTGAGCTCCAGTACTGATCACCTGAGCTCCTGTACTGATCACCTGAGCTCCAGTACTGATCACCTGAGCTCCTGAGCTCCAGTACTGATCACCTGAGCTCCTGTACTGATCACCTGAGCTCCAGTACTGATCACCTGAGCTCCTGTACTGATCACCTGAGCTCCAGTACTGATCACCTGAGCTCCTGAGCTCCAGTACTGTTGAGCTCCAGTACTGTTCACCTGAGCTCCTGAGCTCCAGTACTGTTGAGCTCCAGTACTGATCACCTGAGCTCCAGTACTGTTGAGCTCCTGTACTGATCACCTGAGCTCCAGTACTGTTCACCTGAGCTCCAGTACTGATCACCTGAGCTCCTGAGCTCCAGTACTGTTGAGCTCCAGTACTGTTCACCTGAGCTCCTGTACATCTTAGATGGCACGGCTATCAGTGCAGGCCCCAGGGCAGAGAGACACTGAGCAGTCAATGGCAACATATCAGATGGCACGGCTATCAGGGCAGGCCCCAGTGGTGAGAGACACTGAGCAGTCAATGGCAACATCTTAGATGGCACGGCTATCAGGGCAGGCCCCAGTGGTGAGAGAGTGAGCAATTAGTGGCAACATCTTAGACAGCATGACTGTCAGGGGAGGCCCCAGTGGTGAGAGAGTGAGCAATTAGTGGCAACATCTTGGACAGCATGGATATCAGGGGAGCCCCAGTGGTGAGAGAGTGAGGAATTAGTGGCAACATCTTAGACAGCATGACTGTCAGGGGAGCCCCAGTGGTGAGAGAGTGAGGAATTAGTGGCAACATCTTAGACAGCATGACTGTCAGGGGAGGCCCCAGTGGTGAGAGAGTGAGCAATTAGTGGCAACATCTTAGACAGCATGACTGTCAGGGGAGCCCCAGTGGTGAGAGAGTGAGCAATTAGTGGCAACATCTTAGACAGCATGACTGTCAGGGCTGGCCCCAGTGGTGAGAGAGTGAGCAGTCAGTGGCAACATCTTAGACAGCAAGACTGTCAGGGGAGGCCCCAGTGGTGAGAGAGTGAGCAATTAGTGGCAACATCTTGGACAGCATGAATGTCAGGGGAGGCCCCAGTGGTGAGAGAGTGAGCAATTAGTGGCAACATCTTAGACAGCATGACTGTCAGGGCAGGCCCCAGTGGTGAGAGAGTGAGCAATTAGTGGCAACATCTTAGACAGCATGACTGTCAGGGCAGGCCCCAGTGGTGAGAGAGTGAGCAATTAGTGGCAACATCTTAGACAGCATGACTGTCAGGGCTGGCCCCAGTGGTGAGAGAGTGAGCAGTCAGTGGCAACATCTTAGACAGCAAGACTGTCAGGGGAGGCCCCAGTGGTGAAAGAGAGAGTTATTAGTGGCAACATCTTGGACAGCATGAATGTCAGGGGAGGCCCCAGTGGTGAGAGAGTGAGCAATTAGTGGCAACATCTTAGACAGCATGACTGTCAGGGGAGGCCCCAGTGGTGAGAGAGTGAGCAATTAGTGGCAACATCTTGGACAGCATGGATATCAGGGGAGGTCCCAGCGGTGAGAGAGGAAGCAATTAGTGGCAACATCTTAGACAGCATGAATGTCAGGGGAGGCCCCAGTGGTGAGAGAGTGAGCAATTAGTGGCAACATCTTGGACAGCATGACTGTCAGGGGAGGCCCCAGTGGTGAGAGAGTGAGCAATTAGTAGCAACATCTTGGACAGCATGGATATCAGGGCAGGCCCCAGTGGTGAGAGAGTGAGCAATTAGTGGCAACATCTTGGACAGCAAGGATATCAGGGCAGGCCCCAGTGGTGAGAGAGTGAGCAATTAGTGGCAACATCTTAGACAGCATGACTGTCAGGGGAGGCCCCAGTGGTGAGAGAGTGAGCAATTAGTAGCAACATCTTGGACAGCATGACTGTCAGGGGAGGCCCCAGTGGTGAGAGAGTGAGCAATTAGTGGCAACATCTTAGAAAGCATGACTGTCAGGGGAGGCCCCAGCGGTGAGAGAGTGAGCAATTAGTGGCAACACCTTAGAAAGCATGGATATCAGGGGAGGTCCCAGCGGTGAGAGAGTGAGCAATTAGTGGCAACATCTGGGACAGCATGGATATCAGGGGAGGTCCCAGCGGTGAGAGAGAGAGAGTAATTAGTGGCAACATCTTGGACAGCATGAATGTCAGGGGAGGCCCCAGTGGTGAGAGAGTGAGCAATTAGTGGCAACATCTTGGACAGCATGGATATCAGGGCAGGCCCCAGTGGTGAGAGAGTGAGCAATTAGTGGCAACATCTTAGACAGCATGACTGTCAGGGGAGGCCCCAGTGGTGAGAGAGTGAGCAATTAGTAGCAACATCTTGGACAGCATGACTGTCAGGGGAGGCCCCAGTGGTGAGAGAGTGAGCAATTAGTGGCAACATCTTAGAAAGCATGACTGTCAGGGGAGGCCCCAGCGGTGAGAGAGTGAGCAATTAGTGGCAACATCTTAGAAAGCATGACTGTCAGGGGAGGCCCCAGCGGTGAGAGAGTGAGCAATTAGTGGCAACATCTTAGACAGCATGACTGTCAGGGGAGGCCCCAGTGGTGAGAGAGTGAGCAATTAGTGGCAACATTTTAGAAAGCATGACTGTCAGGGGAGGCCCCAGTGGTGAGAGAGTGAGCAATTAGTGGCAACATCTTAGACAGCATGACTGTCAGGGGAGGCCCCAGTGGTGAGAGAGTGAGCAATTAGTGGCAACATCTTGGACAGCATGACTGTCAAGGGAGGCCCCAGTGGTGAGAGAGTGAGCAATTAGTGGCTACATCTTAGACAGCATGACTGTCAGGGGAGGCCCCAGTGGTGAGAGAGTGAGCAATTAGTGGCAACATCTTAGAAAGCATGACTGTCAGGGGCGGCCTCAGTGGTGAGAGAGTGAGCAATTAGTGGCAACATCTTAGACAGCATGGATATCAGGGAAGCCCCAGTGGTGAGAGAGAGCAATTAGTGGCAACATCTTAGAAAGCATGACTGTCAGGGGAGGCCCCAGTGGTGAGAGAGTGAGCAATTAGTGGCAACATCTTAGAAAGCATGACTGTCAGGGGAGGCCTCAGTGGTGAGAGAGTGAGCAATTAGTGGCAACATCTTAGACAGCATGGATATCAGGGGAGCCCCAGTGGTGAGAGAGAGCAATTAGTGGCAACATCTTAGAAAGCATGACTGTCAGGGGAGGCCTCAGTGGTGAGAGAGTGAGCAATTAGTGGCAACATCTTAGACAGCATGGATATCAGGGGAGCCCCAGTGGTGAGAGAGAGCAATTAGTGGCAACATCTTAGAAAGCATGACTGTCAGGGGAGGCCCCAGTGGTGAGAGAGTGAGCAATTAGTGGCAACATCTTAGACAGCATGACTGTCAGGGGAGGCCCCAGTGGTGAGAGAGTGAGCAATTAGTGGCAACATCTTAGAAAGCATGACTGTCAGGGGAGGCCTCAGTGGTGAGAGAGTGAGCAATTAGTGGCAACATCTTAGACAGCATGGATATCAGGGCAGGCCCCAGTGGTGAGAGAGTGAGCAATTAGTGGCAACATCTTAGACAGCATGACTGTCAGGGGAGGCCCCAGTGGTGAGAGAGTGAGCAATTAGTGGCAACATCTTAGACAGCAAGACTGTCAGGGGAGGCCCCAGTGGTGAAAGAGAGAGTAATTAGTGGCAACATCTTGGACAGCATGACTGTCAGGGGAGGCCCCAGTGGTGAGAGAGTGAGCAATTAGTAGCAACATCTTAGACAGCATGACTGTCAGGGGAGGCCCCAGTGGTGAGAGAGTGAGCAATTAGTGGCAACATCTTAGACAGCATGACTGTCAGGGGAGGCCCCAGCGGTGAAAGAGAGAGTAATTAGTGGCAACATCTTGGACAGCATGAATGTCAGGGGAGGCCCCAGTGGTGAGAGAGAGCAATTGGTGGCAACATCTTAGACAGCATGACTGTCAGGGGAGGCCCCAGTGGTGAGAGAGTGAGCAATTAGTGGCAACATCTTAGACAGCATGACTGTCAGGGGAGGCCCCAGTGGTGAGAGAGTGAGCAATTAGTGGCAACATCTTAGACAGCATGACTGTCAGGGGAGGCCCCAGTGGTGAGAGAGTGAACAATTAGTGGCAACATCTTGGACAGCATGAATGTCAGGGGAGGCCCCAGTGGTGAGAGAGTGAGCAATTAGTAGCAACATCTTAGACAGCATGACTGTCAGGGGAGGCCCCAGTGGTGAGAGAGTGAGCAATTAGTGGCAACATCTTAGACAGCATGACTGTCAGGGGAGGCCCCAGTGGTGAGAGAGTGAGCAATTAGTGGCAACATCTTGGACAGCATGACTGTCAGGGGAGGCCCCAGTGGTGAGAGAGTGAGCAATTAGTGGCAACATCTTAGACAGCATGGATATCAGGGCAGGCCCCAGTGGTGAGAGAGTGAGCAATTAGTGGCAACATCTTAGACAGCATGACTGTCAGGGGAGGCCCCAGTGGTGAGAGAGTGAGCAATTAGTGGCAACATCTTAGACAGCATGACTGTCAGGGGAGGCCCCAGTGGTGAGAGAGTGAGCAATTAGTGGCAACATCTTAGACAGCATGACTGTCAGGGGAGGCCCCAGTGGTGAGAGAGTGAACAATTAGTGGCAACATCTTGGACAGCATGAATGTCAGGGGAGGCCCCAGTGGTGAGAGAGTGAGCAATTAGTAGCAACATCTTAGACAGCATGACTGTCAGGGGAGGCCCCAGTGGTGAGAGAGTGAGCAATTAGTGGCAACATCTTAGACAGCATGACTGTCAGGGGAGGCCCCAGTGGTGAGAGAGTGAGCAATTAGTGGCAACATCTTGGACAGCATGACTGTCAGGGGAGGCCCCAGTGGTGAGAGAGTGAGCAATTAGTGGCAACATCTTAGACAGCATGACTGTCAGGGGAGGCCCCAGTGGTGAGAGAGTGAGCAATTAGTGGCAACATCTTAGACAGCATGACTGTCAGGGGAGGCCCCAGTGTTGAGAGAGTGAGCAATTAGTGGCAACATCTTAGACAGCATGGATATCAGGGCAGGCCCCAGTGGTGAGAGAGTGAGCAATTAGTGGCAACATCTTGGACAGCATGACTGTCAGGGGAGGCCCCAGTGGTGAGAGAGGGAGCAATTAGTGGCAACATCTTAGACAGCATGACTGTCAGGGGAGGCCTCAGTGGTGAGAGAGTGAGCAATTAGTGGCAACATCTTAGACAGCATGACTGTCAGGGGAGGCCCCAGTGGTGAGAGAGTGAGCAATTAGTGGCAACATCTTAGACAGCATGACTGTCAGGGGAGGCCCCAGTGGTGAGAAACACTAAGCAACATCGTAGACAGCGTGACTACTGTGGCACTCACTGTTAGATAGTATAGTACTAAGAAATTGAAGACTATGCTCTTCTCTAAATAGTTCGTTAATCAATAGCATTTACTCGGATAAGAGTGAACTCTTATCTTTAGTACATATATCCTTATGCAACAAATTCGAGTAGAGGGAATATTCCTTGTGCAATGAAAAATGTGTGTAACATTCTTGGATTGCCTACATTCCAATGAAGGCTTGACCAGATTTGCTGTGTATTTTCCATGATGTGTAAAGGGGTCGCAATAGGTCAGTAAACATAATCAGTATACTACAAGAGCACTTTATGTAGGATTGGTGCATGGTGTATTTCATTCATTGCATTCCGTTCTCTGCATGACTTATTCACTCATCCATGATAAGCTGTAAGACCTCAAACATATTCTATAGTATGAATATCATTGATGACCTACATATAACTCATTAAACGTATTCTTCAATTATGTAAAGTTATATATAACATATGTGTGGGATTCAAATGCTTTCATATGACTGCATACGAGACATTAATTTTCCTGCTTGTTCAATCGATTATTTTAGAAAAAAAACTATATTACATGAAACAAGGTCACATTTTGGAGAACCACGTGAAACTCATTAGTGGACTTCTACCTTTTTATACTCATTCAACTGATAAATCATTTTCATTGTTATGGGCCATTGCAAGGTCCATTTGCAAGAGCATATTTAAATCCTATCTAATGAGGACATATGACACATAACTGCTTAAGGGAGAACATTTACATTTTTGGTAAGTTTTTTTTTCATCTATTTTGTTGGTATACAGTTTCACACCAGGGCCTTAATGACCCCCTGCTGTTTATACTTGAGAAAGATTAGTGTTAGCTTCAGGGAACCCTTCAGTGGGGTGGGTGGCACTGTGACAGGCACTAGTGTGAAACTCACCTTTGCCAGCAACTTCATGGGTTGGTTTGACTTTTTATATAGCTTCGACGTCCCCCATCCGCATCCTACACATAGAGTACCGACATTTAATTCCTGAACCGAATGTGTGGGTGGTCAGGTATAATACACGACTGCACGCTCGATTGCCACCCAGTTTCCTGGACATGGGTGCATGGATAACTTCGCAACTGAAAGTAGCTTTGATTCGCAAGCTACGTTGGTCATTGATGGGCTTATTTTTGACATGCTACTTACAGGTGCGTGTACAACCATGCACTGACAAAGAAGAAGGACACAATGGGGTTTTACGTCACTTTCAACAGCTAAGCCACATGACGACGAGATAGAATCGCAGGACAGGGAAGAAATTCCCTTTTCTTTATGCACAGTTCCATGGGGTCTTTCAGTTCTAAGGACCATAGACAATCGTCCAAAATGCCGCACATTTGTGTAGCTACCAGGCCAACCTGCATTTTCGGGAACTCAGCCGAGACTAGAACCTGTGAACTCACGATTGGGAGCCAGGCATTGTAACCACTAAGGCACGGCTTCAGCATGGCCCTCGTGGCCCTGTGTTGAGCTATAGAGCATGCCTCATGCTTCAGCATGGCCCTCGTGGCCTTGTGCTGAGCTACTGAGCACGCCTCATGCTTCAGCATGGCCCTCGTGGCCCTGTGTTGAGCTATAAAGCACGCCTCATGCTTCAGCATGACCCTCGTGGCCCTGTGTTGAGCTATAGAGCACGCCTCATGCGTCAGCATGGCCCTCGTGGCCCTGTGCGGCGCTACTGAGCACGCCTCATGCGTCAGCATGGCCCTCGTGGCCCTGTGTTGAGCTATAGAGCACGCCTCATGCTTCAGCATGACCCTCGTGGCCCTGTGCTGAGCTACTGAGCACGCCTCATGCTTCAGCATGGCCCTCGTGGCCCTGTGTTGAGCTATAAAGCACGCCTCATGCTTCAGCATGACCCTCGTGGCCCTGTGCTGAGCTACTGAGCACGCCTCATGCTTCAGCATGGCCCTTGTGGCCCTGTGCTGCGCTACTGAGCATGCCTCATGCTTCAGCATGGCCCTCGTGGCCCTGTGCTGAGCTATAGAGTACGCGTCATGCTTCAGCATGGCCCTCGTGGCCCTGTGTTGAGCTATAGAGCACGCCTCATGCTTCAGCATGGCCCTCGTGGCCCTGTGCTGAGCTATAGAGCACGCCTCATGCTTCAGTATGGCCCTCGTGGCCCTGTGCTGCGCTACTGAGCATGCCTCATGCTTCAGCATGGCCCTCGTGGCCCTGTGTTGAGCTATAGAGCACGCCTCATGCTTCAGCATGGCCCTCGTGGCCCTGTGCTGAGCTATAGAGCACGCCTCATGCTTCAGCATGGCCCTCGTGGCCATGTGCTGAGCTATAGAGCACGCCTTATGCTTCAGCATGGCCCTCGTGGCCCTGTGTTGAGCTATAGAGCACGCCTCATGCTTCAGCATGGCCATCGTGGCCATGTGCTGAGCTATAGAGCACGCCTCATGCTTCAGCATGGCCCTCGTGGCCCTGTGTTGAGCTATAGAGCACGCATCATGCGTCAGCATGGCCCTCGTGGCCCTGTGCTGAGCTATAGAGCACGCCTCATGCTTCAGCATGGCCATCGTGGCCATGTGCTGAGCTATAGAGCACGCCTCATGCTTCAGCATGGCCCTCGTGGCCCTGTGTTGAGCTATAGAGCACGCATCATGCTTCAGCATGGCCCTCGTGGCCCTGTGCTGAGCTATAGAGCACGCATCATGCTTCAGCATGGCCCTCGTGGCCCTGTGTTGAGCTATAGAGCACGCCTCATGCTTCAGCATGGCCCTCGTGGCCCTGTGTTGAGCTATAGAGCACGCCTCATGCTTCAGCATGGCCCTCGTGGCCCTGTGTTGAGCTATAGAGCACGCGTCATGTTTCAGCATGGCCCTCGTGGCCCTGTGCTGAGCTATAGAGCACGCCTCATGCTTCAGCATGGCCCTCGTGGCCATGTGCTGAGCTATAGAGCACGCCTTATGCTTCAGCATGGCCCTCGTGGCCCTGTGCTGCGCTACTGAGCATGTCTCATGCTTCAGCATGGCCCTCGTGGCCCTGTGTTGAGCTATAGAGCACGCCTCATGCTTCAGCATGACCCTCGTGGCCCTGTGTTGAGCTATAGAGCACGCCTCATGCTTCAGCATGACCCTCGTGGCCCTGTGTTGAGCTATAGAGCACGCCTCATGCTTCAGCATGGCCCTCGTGGCCCTGTGCTCACCTTCAGGCCAAAACAAAGGTCGGAGTTGAACAGAAGCAGGCCTCATTGGAAACCTCATATTGAGATCTGTAATGTTTAACAAATGTAACAAAACATGGCTATGCATTTATAAACCACTTTTATACCAATCAATGCACAATGACTTTGATAAGTGTTTTGACATAATTTGCAAAATGGACATAACTCATCCGAAATACAGTGATAAATATCATGAGAACATCATTAAATCTTTGAAATTCGTGGACATAAATTATAAATATCTGATGAAAAATAACATTAGGAGAGTTTCTTGGCTGAAAGGCCTACCCCAGCCATCCCTGCACCAGTCGACCGGACTCATACCAGTGCATGGTCGTACAAACACCCATGGACAATATGTCAAAAAATAATCCAAGCACATCAATGACCCACATAGCTCACGAATCAAAGCTTTGCGCAGTTGAGAGGTCATTCCTGTCCAGGAAAATGGGTGGCAATCTGACGCGCTGTTGTGTATGTAATGTGAAGCTTGTTTTTTTTAATTGTTTCGATCATAGCATGATGATCAGGTTCAGCAAAGGTTGTTTCTTGATATCAATATCTGTAAACTTATACCCCATCAGACTATGGATTCTAAGGAAGCACAGAAGCTTGAAAGCGAGGCTCGAGAGGCAGGCGTGGATTATGTGAGGTTTACCATGACAGACATGAATGGCTTAATGAGAGGAAAGACGGCTCCCATTGGTCAGATGAGAAGATTCCTAGAGGACGGAATGGGCATCTATAAGGGAACAGCTGCCACAGGTTGCATGGGAGGTTTTTACCCAGAGGTATAATTCTGCTGCTGCTACTAAATCACAACTACTACTGCTGCTCCTGCTACTGCCAGTGTTCCTTCTACATCTACTGCCAATGCTAATGCTGCTACTGCAACACGGAGAAATGTGATATACTACTGTTTAGAATTAATTCCTGTACTCAACAGGACCGAATAACAAGAACACCATTAAATCCCTATATATGTATGCATATATATATATATATATATATATATATATATATATATATATATATATATATATATATATATATATATATATATATATATATATATATATATATATATATATATGTGTATATATATGTATATATATGTATATATATATATATATATATATATATATATATATATATATATATATATATATATATATATATATATATATATATATATATATATATATATATATATAAATATATATATATATATATATATAAGGGAACGGCTGCCTTAAGTTGCATGGGACATTTTCTCCAAGAGGTATAATTCTGCTGCTGCTGCTACTACTACTACTACTACTACTACTACTACTACTACTACTACTACTACTACTACTACTACTACTACTACTACTACTATTGATGCTGCCAGTGCTGTTTCTGCACCTACTGCTAATGCTAATACTACCTGGAGAATTGTAATATACTACTGTTTAGAATTAATTCCTGTACTCATCAGGACCTAATGACAAGAACAACAAACCATGTACATACATTAAATCCCTATATATATATATATATACATATATATATATATATACATATATATATATATATATATATATATATATATATATATATATATATATATATATATATATATATATATATATATATATATATATATATATATATATATATGTATATATATATATATATATATATATATATATATATATATATATATATATATATATATATATACATTATATATATATATATATATATATATATATATATATATATATATATATATATATATATATATATATATATATATATATTAATATATACATATTTATATATATATATATATATTTGTATATATACATATATGTATATAAACGTATATATATATACATGTATATATATATATATATATATATATATATATATATATATATATATATATATATATATATATATATATATATATATATATATATATATATATATATATATATATATATATATATATACATACTTATATACATATATATATATATATATATATATATATATATATATATATATATATATATATATATATATATATATATATATATATATATATATATATATATATATATATATATATATATATATATAAGATGACCTGCCATTCCCGGACTTTGAGTTCCCAGCTGCTTAAATTAATTACGTGATCATACACACACAACAGCTGCTCTAAAAATAAACTTATACATTCCATTTCATACACGTCCTCAATCAACCTTTCAAGTTTGAATATGAAAAATATTGCGTACCCCACCCCTTGTGTCGAAATGTATGTGCGATCAGCGTATTTGGTGGAGAAAGTATATATATATATATATATATATATATATATATATATATATATATATATATATATATATATATATATATATATATATATATATATATATATATATATTTATATATATATATGTATATATTTATATACAAGTATATGTATTGGGGAGGAATAGGGGTCTTTTTTAAATAGACAATTTTAGACATGAGATTTGCCTTGCAACTTTAGTGCCATTTTGGCGCCACCTATATGGACGGAATGACTGGTGACCCCCTTTTTGCTTTTTGGATTTGTAAAGGGGATGCGACAATGATAGCCTATGCAAAGCTAAATGGATTTCTAGTGGTCGAGTATTTCTTGAACGGACCTTGAGCTTCAGATGTCACTGTCACCTTGAAGTAGCTTATGGGGGTTACTGTGTTTGGAGGCCATGTGCACAAGCGTGGATCAAGGCACGTCCGCCAAAATAACGCGCAACCTTTTGACCGTTTATCAAACCAGGTCTACAGTCTCTCTGAATCGAGTTTAGCAACCGCTTTTCCCACTTTTTTTGTGACAAAACGTTCGAGTTTGCCATTCAACCTTGGCAAACCACTTTGGAGCACTACTACGTGTATGTAAAAACTTACTTTTTGTCTCAACACCGCAAAATGTTGATTTTGCTCATTAGTTCCTGTTGTAAAATGTGCACATTGCCGACAATACGATCTTGCGTGTTTGGATGTTGCAAACAATACAAACACGCGAGATCGTATTGTTGGCAATAGACACATTTTATAACGTGGCCAAATGAGCAAAATCAACATTTTGCGGAGTTGAGACAAAAGTATGTTTGTCCCGGTGGGGGCACTTGGGTATTTAAAGGTTAAAGGTATTCGGTTTATAGTCTTGTATCCACCGAAGTGCTCACACGACCTTCCTCCCCTAGCAGGCACTGTACATACAGAAACTATTTCAATCCCCCGGGGGATATTCCAGAGCAACTGGCAGCATATAGCGCACACACTCTAAGCACTGCCTTATTTATGCTAGGTACCCATTTTGCAGCTGGGTAGACTGAAGCAATATGGAATAAACTGTTTTGCCCAAGAACGACCAAAGTGCCCAGAGTGGCCGGGATTCGAACCAGCGACCCTCTGATCACTAGTCCGACACCTAACCAACGGAGCTACTTTGTCCCCAGGGGGGCGCATACGTTCGTTATCAAAATTAAAAAATACCCCTAAAGCACTGATTTCTGGCCAAAAAAGCACCCTTATTTTAATAAAAACGCTGACTTTTTCCACTAAATAAACACCCCTTCTTTTATCAAAACACTGACAATAGATGAACGGGAACACATATTTTAACTTAAGATTTTATAATCCTCTGCCTGTTTAGCGTCAGCAAGTGGTGGCAGCAAACTCGGGAGCCCAGATACTTCGGGAGTCACTCGGCGTCAGAGCCGCGTATGTTTCGTGGATTGTAAGGGGATTTTGACCCCCATACTTCGTACCCGGGTACAAAAAAGTACCCTTCTTTTACAAAATTGCGGACATGCGGAGGTCTTCAAAAAAGACCCCTTCTTCCGCGAAATACGTAACGAAGGTGCGGCCCCCCTCTGTACCTGAGTGACCCCCCAGGATGTTTGTACATACACGTAGTGGTGCTCCTAAGTTTGGATGGAAAACTCGAACGTTTTGTCACAAAAAGTGGCAAAAGTGATTGCCAAACTTGAGTCAGACCAACTATAGTTTGAATATCTGTCGGCAGATGGCGCTTTTCGAGATGGTTCAGACGCTAATATTACGATTCGCTAACATGGAAAAATGGATCAATTCGCTAAATTTAAGCACGCTAATATTTCGAACTTTACAGTATTTTTGGGACTAAGCTTTTCCTCCACCGTTCGTCTTCTTGACTATTCAGCCTGTCAACAGTATCTATGGTTTAAACGATCTTCTGTTGGGGAATACATCAAGCATCCCAGTAAGGAGTGAGATGTTAAACAAACAAAAAATCAAATCAGGGCAGCGGCAGTACTCTATAGCTATGATACTTCCTAGATATTTTGTTGATTGATACTTTGATGAGAGTAGAATCTTATCTTTTTTGCGCATTTTCATCATGCAACAAATTTGAGATGAGAATACTCTTTTTGAATTGAAAAATGCGGATTGCATTCATGGATTTCCTACATTCCAATCAGGGCTTAGCAACATTTGCTGTGTACTTTCCATGATGTCTAAAGGGGTCGCAATAGGTCAGTTGACATAATTATCATACTACGAGAGAACTTTATGTAGGAGTGGTGCATGTTGTACCCCATTGTTCTTTGCGTGACCCATTCACTTCTCTTATGATAAGCTGTGGGATCACAAATAGATTTCCCTCTAGCATCAATGTCAGTGATGACATTCTGGAGATTCACGTGAAACTAATTAATGGATTCGACCTCTTTATACTCAATGGGCTGATAAATCATTTTAATTTTTTATAACTTTGAAGGTGGAAGTCCATTTTATATGGTATGTATACATTCTGCCTAATCGCTATGAGGACATTATGACACATAACTGCTGAGGGAAAACATTTGATCTTTTTGGGAAGATTTTGTTTCATTTAATTCTGTTTGCTTACAAGTTCACACCAGAGCCTATTATTATCTAATGACTACGCTGCTGTTTATACTTAAGAAGGATTAATATTGGCGTCAGTGAAACACCTCTGTAAGGTGGGTGGCAGTAGTAGTATGCATACTTGGCAGATGAGTATTTGGCGATGTTAAGCACGAATCTTGTTCCAGCATGGCCCTCCTGGCCCTCTCACACGCCTAAACGAAGGTCGGGCCTTTTCTGACACTTCATATTAAGATTTGAAATGTTAACATTTGTAACATAATAATAATAATAATAATAATATTGTCATTTGATATTGCGCCTTTTCCATATAGGCATGCTCAAAGGCGCAATACATTCCATTGTCAAAACAATTGCGACACTCCCAGCTGCCCGAATATTATTTGGGAGCTGATTCCATAGTTTTGGGGCACAAACACTAAACGATCTGTCACCGTAGGTTTTCATGTTGGTTCTCGGCTTGCAGAGTAAGTTCTTGGATGTTGATCTCAGTGTCCGTGATGGGACATACTCTTTCAGCAATTCCCTCAGGTAAGAAGGTGCAGTTCCATGGAAACACGTGTACGCCAGTATCAGAATCTTTAATTTAATTATCTTCCTGACTGGTAGCCAGTGCAGTTCATTTAGTACCGGAGTGATATGGTCGTGCTTCTATGTAAGAGTGAACACCCTAGCAGCGTTATTTTGTACTATCTGGAGCTTACGTATTATGTCTTCAGGTATTCCACAGAGAAGTCCATTGCAGTAGTCAAATCGTGAGGTTACCAGGGATATGACAGCACTTTTAGTTGATTCTGCAGTCAAGTATTTTCTGATCCTTTCAATGTTTCAAAGGTGATAGTTTGCAGATTTGACTACGTTTGACACATGTGCTGCCATATTCAAGCTTGGATGAAAAACAGAGCCCAAATTGTCGATAGGTATATTGAGAATATTGACAATCTCACCATTTACGGAAATCCTACGCACAGATATCTTGGCTCGCTGCTTAGGGTGCCTAGCACTAAGACTTTTTTTTCATGATAACGACCGTTTGCTGCTGAAAGTTAAAATGGCGGCGGTTACATGGTGGACGTCATTGCAATAAATATTGGATTTTGTATGGTAAAGCGGCCGATTATCCTACTTTCCATCGGGTGAATGTTAGAGAATGGTTCAAGGACCACACACAACGAAAAAATTGTGTGTGTTTCCTTGAGAGTTTTGATCGGCGAGTGAGTTTAGATGCTTTGTTTACATCTGGCTGGAGCTGCGTTGTCCACCTTGTGTATTATATATAAAGGAGATAGCAGTTCTAATGTTCATGTGGTGTTTTCTTGGCTTGTAGGGATCGTAGAACGCTGAAACTTCGTCTGAGACTTATCAAGAGGGTGACCAACATCACTATAACGATCATAACTGTACAGGACGAATTTTCAAGTAAAATTATACCATAAGACACTTGTACAGATACAAATACCTGTGTCCTAACAATGATCCTTGTGATAAAGGCCACAGAATGTCTTGTAACTCAGAAAATGACTTGTCAATCTTGATGCAGAGAGTTCGACCTGACTGGTAAGACTTAAACCAAGCAAGTGCTTGACCAATAATACCTAGTGTATTTTCCATTCTGCTGGTCGATGCAAGTTAGTATATCATTCTGTACTTTCACTAGGGCAGTCTCAGTGCCGTGACCAGGCATGTAAGAAGATTGTAAATGTTCGTGCAAGTTGTTTTCAGCCATGTAGTCAGTTAGTTGCCCCGCCACCACCCTCTCCAGCAGTTTTGAGATGTAAGAGAGGTTACTTACAGGACGGTAGTTCTCTAAAATATCTGGATTTAGGGTAGATTTCTTTAGAAATGGAGCGACTACAGCCGACTTCATGGATTTTGGTACTTGGCTAGATCTGAGAGAAGAATTGATGATGTTAGTCATTACTGGAAGTAGTTCACTTCTACTTTCTTTGATGAGCCAAGTTGGGATTGGATCGAGCATGCAGCTTTTTGCATTAGACTTGCAAATTATCTTCCATACCTCCGCCTCTGCTGTATTCCGCAGAACAGTCAGAGTGGAAACAGGTGGTGATTGTGCTATTTCCAGATTGATTTAAGAGCAGTCAGGAAGGTTATCTCTAATTTTATTGACCTTTTCCTTGAGAAAGCATGAAAACCTATGTGTAAGTTCCTCTGCTGAGCTGTGTTTTGAGATTTTCTACCTGAAGAGGAGTTCATTCAACGTCTGGGACATCGCTTTTAAATCCTGCTCACAATCACTAGCCCTCTGATTGTAATATGACACTTTGCTACTTACAAGGAGCTTGTTGTATTTGGCTTTTTCTTCCTTGAAGATTTCATGATGAACTGCCAGGCCAGTTCTCCTCCACAGCCTTTCAGCTTTTCTTTCCTCGGATTTTGCTAGATAGAGATCATCTGAGAAACAAGGGTCCTGTGGTCTTATTACAATAACTTTTTCTTGGATGGAACATGCTTATTCAGCACATTGGTTAGTTGTGTATCATATATATCCAAGAGATCAGTGACAGAGAGGCTGTCATCAAGATTCCCTAGTCCTTGTGCGATGTCCGTTCTAAAACTGGGCAGGTTAATGGAGCGAAAGGCCCTGGTTATCATTTTTGGCTTGGGGTGATGGACGTTGCATAACAGTAGATGGTGGTCTGTTATCATATAACCCACCTGGACCTCCTGTACAAGATTATCTGTGTCTCGACACATGATAACATCCAGTGTATGTCGAGACGTGAGTGGGTTTATTGACGTGCTGTTCAATACCCACCAACCTGGCATATCAGTAAATTTCAGGGTGATGTTGTCAGCCTTTTTATCAAGATGGAAGTTTAGGTCATCAACCATCAATAAGTCACCTGAGCCAGTAACTTTGTCCTGGAGAAATGTAGAAAACTCCTCAAAGAACTGACTAGTGGTGAGCTTATTCTTTTGGTTGGGTGGGTAATTAAATCAAGGCAGCGCGATCCAGTGTTGAACGTTTCTGAAGCTGTCTTGTACACATCTGTTTTAATGATTTTTATAGAAGCCTTGTGTAGTGAACCAACACCTCCATATCCATGATTTCCATGTCTTGGTGTATGGTTAAGTTCATTACCAGGTAAGGATAGTCCTTTGACATGGAAATCGTCCTTATCTTTTGTGGTGAGCCAGGTCTCAGTCAACGAAAGAATGTCGATGTCATGATGTATGACAATGTCTCTGATCAGGTCTGCTTTATTCCTGGCAGACTGGACATTCAGACATCCCACAGTAAGTCCTGATTTTTTGACTGGAGTGATGGTGCTTAGTTGTAGAAGATTAGAGTGAATGGCACTATTTCTATTGGGACCCACCCCATGTTTAAATAACATGGATATACATTTTGTAAACACACTTTATACCATAAGTGCGTCGGTGCAAAATTAATCTGATAAGTTTTTGGGCATAATTCGCAAAATGAACACACCATCAAATACAATGATGAATATCATGAGAACATCATCAAATTATTGAAATCAAACTTGGAGATTAAGCATTCTAGTATATGATAAACATATGATGATAGGTACGAGTAGGAGATTTTCTTGACTTGAGTTTATCCTCAAGCTGACAGGCCTAGCAAACATTCCCGACCTTTGTTTAAAAATCGTGTATGGTATTGAAACCTACTTGCACATAAGTTATGGAATTTGGCTATTCATTTATCATCATCTTTTCTTTTGTTTTATAAGATTGCTTTTAAAACTATTCGTTATGTGAACCTTGTTTTGTTTGGCGTCGTTTCAATAATTGCATGATGATCAAGTTAAGCAAGGGTAGTTTCCTAAAACCAATATCTGTTTACGTATACCCCATCAGACTATGGATTCTAAGGAAGCAGAGAAGCTTGAAAATGAGGCTTGCAAGGCCGGCGTGGATCATGTGAGGTTTACCCTGACAGACATGCATGGCTTAATGAGAGGAAAGACGGCTCCCATTGGTCAGATGAGAAGATTCCTAGAGGACGGAATGGGCATCTATAAGGGAACGGCTGCCTTAAGTTGCATGGGACATTTTCTCCAAGAGGTATAATTCTGCTGCTACTACTACTACTACTGCTCCCACTACTACTACTACTACTACTACTACTACTACTACTACTACTACTACTACCACCACCACCACTACTACTACTACTACTACTACTACTACTACTACTACTACTACTACTACTACTACTACTACTAATAATAATAATAATAATACTAATACTAATAATAATGATAACACTACAACTGCTATTGATGCTGCCAGTGCTGTTTCTGCACCTACTGCTAATGCTAATACCGCTACTGCAACCACCCGGAGAATTGTAATATACTACTGTTAAGAATTTATCCCTGTACTCAACAGGGCCCACGAACAAGAACAACAAACCATGTATCTACATTAAGGTGATGGGTACCATTGCAAGCCAGTTAAAAGCCCTGTCCCAAAACACACCTCAAAGCAGCATAATCCTATAACTAGGTGTATCTCCAGGTTCCTGAGTGTTATCAGGTAGAGAATATCATCGCCACCTGTCATCATTTAATCCATATTCTGTTTTATTTCAAAATTTACAACTTTTTTTTCGAATGACATATTCTCATTAATTACGCAGTTGATGGTTACTGTAGGTTCACAGATACCTTAGGGATGTCATTGACTATGCCCAATAAAAAGTATTTTTTTGATTTTTTACTGCTGAAGACTTTTACAGGCCATAACATTGAAAATTGTAGTGAGAAGTTTTGACGCCAAGTGCATTAAGTTCGAGCTTCTCAACTATTTATAGCATGCCCAACTCTAGGCATTGTTTGACTGTGACGCGCGACCATCGAGATGTGTCTTTGAACAAGGTGAGTCTTTTGTTCCTAGCCCCATGGGATCAGCGTCGCCTGTCCTTGCCAAACCACCACTGGATTATAGGCTCCGCACACAAGATATCTCAATAACATTTTCAAATGTTATGGCCCGTAAAAGTCTTCAGCAGTAAAAAATCAAAAAGATACTTTTTATTGGGCATAGTCATTGACATCCCTAAGGTATCTGTGAACCTAGCGTAACCATCAACTGCGTAATTAATGAGAATATGTCATTCGAAAAAAAAGTTGTAAATTTTGAAATAAAACAGAATATGGATTGAATAATGACAGGTGGCGATGATATTCTCTACCTGATAACACTCAGGAACCTGGAGATACACCTAGTTATAGGATTATGCTGCTTTAAGGTGTGTTTTGGGACAGGGCTTTTAACTGGCTTCTGCTACTTCTGCTATTTTCTCGAACAATTACATTATATGCTCCTACAACTACTGCTACTGTTTCTGATGTAACAAATAGTATTTCTAAAAATTGTACTGGTACTACATACAACATTTCAAAAGGATTTAGACAATATTCAAATTATGATCAATATATCTGGATAAACGACCACTTTAAGTATTAATGCCTTACTATTATGGAAGTGGTAGAAAGTGCGATGTCAAAGAAAGTTTGAGTAGACCTTAATTATGTTTTGCATGTCATGAAAGAGTGAACACACTAGGCCAAAGGATACGAACGCCGAAAGCTTCCCTCACACGATCCCTTTCAGATCGACGATGCATAATTGTTTCTATCGTGCCCTATGTATTGTCACTTTCTACAGTTATCACCCAAATACCCTGACTGCTTGATGGTGGCAGAGAAAATGACATTCCGGCGCGTGCCGTGGGGAGAGGTGCCAG
>OZ012700.1:36188107-36210607 GCA_963942565.1 Maea johnstoni
CCACACCAGCCGGGCATCTTTGTCAGTGCCTCCCATCTCATCGAATAATACCAAGCCACCCGGGCATCTTTGTCTGTGCCTCACATCTCATCGAATGATACCACGCCACCCGGGCATCTTTGCCAGTGCCTCGCATCTCATCGAATAATACCATGCCACCCGGGCATCTTTGTCAGTGCCTCACATCTCATCGAATGATACCATGCCACCCGGGCATCTTTGTCTGTGCCTCGCATCTCATCGAATGATACCATGCCACCCGGGCATCTTTGTCAGTGCCTCACATCTCATCGAATGATACCACGCCACCAGGGCATCTTTGTCAGTGCCTCGCATCTCATTGAATGATACCACGCCACCCGGGCATCTTTGTCAGTGCCTCACATTTTATCGAATGATACCACGCCACCCGGGCATCTTTGTCAGTGCCTCACATCTCATCGAATGATACCACGCCACCCGGGCATCTTTGTCAGTGCCTCGCATCTCATCGAATAATACCATGCCACCCGGGCATCTTTGTCAGTGCCTCACATCTCATCGAATAATACCATGCCACCCGGGCATCTTTGTCAGTGCCTCGCATCTCATGGAATGATACCACACCACCCGGGCATCTTTGTCAGTGCGTCGCATCTCATCGAATGATACCATGCCAACCGGGCATCTTTGTCAGTGCCTCGCATCTCCTCGAATGATACCATGCCACCCAGGCATCTTTGCCAGTGCCTCGCATCTCATCGAATGATACCATGCCACCCAGGCATCTTTGTCTGTGCCTCGCATCTCATCGAATGATACCATGCCACCCAGGCATCTTTGTCAGTGCCTCCCATCTCATCGAATAATACCACACCACCCGGGCATCTTTGTCTGTGCCTCACATCTCATCGAATGATACCACGCCACCCGGGCATCTTTGTCAGTGCCTCGCATCTCATCGAATATTACCACGCCACCCGGGCATCTTTGTCAGTGCCTCCCATCTCATCGAATGATACCACGCCACCCAGGCATCTTTGTCAGTGCCTCCCATCTCATCGAATAATACCACACCACCCGGGCATCTTTGTCTGTGCCTCACATCTCATCGAATGATACCACGCCACCCAGGCATCTTTGCCAGTGCCTCACATCTCATCGAATGATACCACGCCACCCGGGCATCTTTGTCAGTGCCTCGCATCTCATCGAATATTACCACGCCACCCGGGCATCTTTGTCAGTGCCTCGCATCTCATCGAATGATACCATGCCACCCGGGCATCTTTGCCAGTGCCTCGCATCTCATCGAATGATACCATGCCACCCGGGCATCTTTGTCAGTGCCTCGCATCTCATCGAATGATACCATGCCACCCGGGCATCTTTGTCAGTGCCTCGCATCTCATCGAATGATACCACGCCACCCGGGCATCTTTGTCAGTGCCTCCCATCTCATCGAATGATACCACGCCATCCGGGCATCTTTGCCAGTGCCTCGCATCTCATCGAATGATACCATGCCACCCGGGCATCTTTGTCAGTGCCTCGCATCTCATCGAATGATACCATGCCACCCGGGCATTTTTGTCAGTGCCTCCCATCTCATCGAATAATACCACGCCACCCGGGCATTTTTGTCAGTGCCTCCCATCTCATCGAATAATACCATGCCACCCGGGCATCTTTGTCAGTGCCTCCCATCTCATCGAATAATACCACGCCACCCGGGCATCTTTGTCAGTGCCTCCCATCTCATCGAATAATACCACGCCACCCGGGCATCTTTGCCAGTGCCTCGCATCTCATCGAATGATACCACGTCACCCGGGCATCTTTGTCAGTGCCTCGCATCTCATCGAATGATACCACGTCACCCGGGCATCTTTGTCAGTGCCTCCCATCTCACCGAATGATACCACGCGACCCTGGCATCTTTGTCAGTGCCTCACATCTCATCGAATAATACCATGCCACCCGGGCATCTTTGTCAGTGCCTCGCATCTCATCGAATGATACCACGTCACCCGGGCATCTTTGCCAGTGCCTCGCATCTCATCGAATGATACCACGCCACCCGGGCATCTTTGCCAGTGCCTCGCATCTCATCGAATGATACCACGCCACCCAGGCATCTTTGCTAGTGCCTCGCATCTCATCGAATGATACCACGCCACCCGGGCATCTTTGTCAGTGCCTCGCATCTCATCGAATGATACCATGCCACCCGGGCATCTTTGTTAGTGCCTCGCATCTCATCGAATGATACCATGCCAACCGGGCATCTTTGTCAGTGCCTCGCATCTCATCGAATGATACCATGCCACCTGGGCATCTTTGTCAGTGCCTCGCATCTCATCGAATGATACCATGCCACCCGGGCATCTTTGTTAGTGCCTCGCATCTCATCGAATGATACCATGCCACGCGGGCATCTTTGTCAGTGCCTCCCATCTCATCGAATGATACCATGCCACCCGGGCATCTTTGTCTGTGCCTCGCATCTCATCGAATGATACCACGCCACCCGGGCATCTTTATCAGTGCCTCGCATCTCATCGAATAATACCACACCATCCGGGCATCTTTGTCAGTGCCTCGCATCTCATCGAATAATACCATGCCACCTGGGCATCTTTGTCTGTGCCTCGCATCTCATCGAATGATACCATGCCACCCGGGCATCTTTGTTAGTGCCTCGCATCTCATCGAATGATACCATGCCAACCGGGCATCTTTGTCAGTGCCTCGCATCTCATCGAATGATACCATGCCACCCGGGCATCTTTGTCAGTGCCTCGCATCTCATCGAATGATACCATGCCACCCGGGCATCTTGGTTAGTGCCTCGCATCTCATCGAATGATACCATGCCACCCGGGCATCTTTGTCAGTGCCTCCCATCTCATCGAATGATACCATGCTACCCGGGCATCTTTGTCTGTGCCTCGCATCTCATCGAATGATACCACGCCACCCGGGCATCTTTATCAGTGCCTCGCATCTCATCGAATAATACCACACCACCCGGGCATCTTTGTCAGTGCCTCGCATCTCATCGAATAATACCATGTCACCCGGGCATCTTTGTCTGTGCTTCGCATCTCATCAAATGATACCATGCCACCCGGGCATCTTTGTCAGTGCCTCGCATCTCATCGAATAATACCATGCCACCCAGGCATCTTTGCCAGTGCCTCGCATCTCATCGAATGATACCACGCCACCCGGGCATCTTTGCCAGTGCCTCGCATCTCATCGAATGATACCATGCCAACCAGGGCTTCTTTGTCAGTGCCTCGCGTCTCATCGAATGATACCATGCCACCGCGGCATCTTTGTCAGTGCCTCGCATCTCATTGAATAATACCATGCCACCTGGGCATCTTTGTCAGTGCCTCGCATCTCATCGAATAATACCACGCCACCCGGGCATCTTTGCCAGTGCCTCGCATCTCATCGAATGATACCATGCCAACCAGGGCTTCTTTGTCAGTGCCTCGCATCTCATCGAATGATACCATGCCACCGCGGCATCTTTGTCAGTGCCTCGCATCTCATTGAATAATACCATGCCACCCGGGCATCTTTGTCAGTGCCTCGCATCTCATCGAATAATACCACGCCACCCGGGCATCTTTGCCAGTGCCTCACATCTCATCGAATAATACCATGCCACCCGGGCATCTTTGTTAGTGCCTCGCATCTCATCGAATGATACCACACCACCCGGGCATCTTTGTCAGTGCCTCGCATCTCAACGAATGATACCACGCCACCCGGGCATCTTTGTCAGTGCCTCGCATCTCCTCGAATGATACCATGCCACCCGGGCATCTTTGTTAGTGCCTCGCATCTCATCGAATGATACCACACCACCCGGGCATCCTTGCCAGTGCCTCGCATCTCATCGAATGATACAACGCCACCCGGGCATCTTTGCCAGTGCCTCACATCTCATCGAATCATACCATGCCACCCGGGCATCTTTGTTAGTGCCTCGCATCTCATCGAATGATACCACGCCACCCGGGCATCTTTGTCAGTGCCTCGCATCTCATCGAATAATACCACGCCACCCGGGCATCTTTGTTAGTGCCTCGCATCTCATCGAATGATACCATGCCACCCGGGCATCTTTGCCAGTGCCTCGCATCTCATCGAATGATACCATGCCACCCGGGCATCTTTGCCAGTGCCTCGCATCTCATCGAATGATACCATGCCACCCGGGCATCTTTGTCAGTGCCTCCCATCTCATCGAATGATACCACGCCACCCGGGCATCATTGCCAGTGCCTCGCATCTCATCGAATGATACCACGCCACCCGGGCATCTTTGCCAGTGCCTCGCATCTCATCGAATGATACCACGCCACCTGGGCATCTTTGTTAGTGCCTCGCATCTCATCGAATGATACCATGCCACCCGGGCATCTTTGCCAGTGCCTCGCATCTCATCGAATGATACCATGCCACCCGGGCATCTTTGTTAGTGCCTCGCATCTCATCGAATGATACCACGCCACCCGGGCATCTTTGCCAGTGCCTCGCATCTCATCGAATGATACCATGCCAACCAGGGCTTCTTTGTCAGTGCCTTGCGTCTCATCGAATGATACCATGCCACCGCGGCATCTTTGTCAGTGCCTCGCATCTCATTGAATAATACCATGCCACCTGGGCATCTTTGTCAGTGCCTCGCATCTCATCGAATAATACCACGCCACCCGGGCATCTTTGCCAGTGCCTCGCATCTCATCGAATGATACCATGCCAACCAGGGCTTCTTTGTCAGTGCCTCGCATCTCATCGAATGATACCATGCCACCGCGGCATCTTTGTCAGTGCCTCGCATCTCATTGAATAATACCATGCCACCCGGGCATCTTTGTCAGTGCCTCGCATCTCATCGAATAATACCACGCCACCCGGGCATCTTTGCCAGTGCCTCACATCTCATCGAATAATACCATGCCACCCGGGCATCTTTGTTAGTGCCTTGCATCTCATCGAATGATACCACACCACCCGGGCATCTTTGTCAGTGCCTCGCATCTCAACGAATGATACCACGCCACCCGGGCATCTTTGTCAGTGCCTCGCATCTCCTCGAATGATACCATGCCACCCGGGCATCTTTGTTAGTGCCTCGCATCTCATCGAATGATACCACACCACCCGGGCATCCTTGCCAGTGCCTCGCATCTCATCGAATGATACAACGCCACCCGGGCATCTTTGCCAGTGCCTCACATCTCATTGAATGATACCATGCCACCCGGGCATCTTTGTTAGTGCCTCGCATCTCATCGAATGATACCACGCCACCCGGGCATCTTTGTCAGTGCCTCGCATCTCATCGAATAATACCACGCCACCCGGGCATCTTTGTTAGTGCCTCGCATCTCATCGAATGATACCATGCCACCCGGGCATCTTTGCCAGTGCCTCGCATCTCATCGAATGATACCATGCCACCCGGGCATCTTTGCCAGTGCCTCGCATCTCATCGAATGATACCATGCCACCCGGGCATCTTTGTCAGTGCCTCCCATCTCATCGAATGATACCACGCCACCCGGGCATCATTGCCAGTGCCTCGCATCTCATCGAATGATACCACGCCACCCGGGCATCTTTGCCAATGCCTCGCATCTCATCGAATGATACCACGCCACCTGGGCATCTTTGTTAGTGCCTCGCATCTCATCGAATGATACCATGCCACCCGGGCACCTTTGCCAGTGCCTCGCATCTCATCGAATGATACCATGCCACCCGGGCATCTTTGTTAGTGCCTCGCATCTCATCGAATGATACCATGCCACACGGGCATCTTTGCCAGTGCCTCGCATCTCATTGAATGATACCATGCCACCCGGGCATCTTTGTCAGTGCCTCGCATCTCCTCGAATGATACCATGCCACCCGGGCATCTTTGTTAGTGCCTCGCATCTCATCGAATGATACCATGCCACCCGGGCATCTTTGTCAGTGCCTCGCATCTCATCGAATGATACCACGCCACCCGGGCATCTTTGTCAGTGCCTCGCATCTCCTCGAATGATACCATGCCACCCGGGCATCTTTGTTTGTGCCTCGCATCTCATCGAATGATACCATGCCACCCGGGCATCTTTGCCAGTGCCTCGCATCTCATCGAATGATACCACGCCACCCGGGCATCTTTGCCAGTGCCTCGCATCTCATCGAATGATACCATGCCACCCGGGCATCTTTGTTAGTGCCTCGCATCTCATCGAATGATACCATGCCACCCGGGCATCTTTGCCAGTGCCTCGCATCTCATCGAATGATACCACGCCACCTGGGCATCTTTGTTAGTGCCTCGCATCTCATCGAATGATACCATGCCACCCGGGCATCTTCGTTAGTGCCTCCCATCTCATCGAATGATACCACACCACCCGGGCATCTTTGCCAGTGCCTCGCATCTCAATGAAATAATACCACGCCACCCGGGCATCTTTGCCAGTGCCTCGCATCTCATCGAATGATACCATGCCAACCAGGGCTTCTTTGTCAGTGCCTCGCATCTCATCGAATGATACCATGCCACCGCGGCATCTTTGTCAGTGCCTCGCATCTCATTGAATAATACCATGCCACCCGGGCATCTTTGTCAGTGCCTCGCATCTCATCGAATAATACCACGCCACCCGGGCATCTTTGCCAGTGCCTCACATCTCATCGAATAATACCATGCCACCCGGGCATCTTTGTTAGTGCCTCGCATCTCATCGAATGATACCACACCACCCGGGCATCTTTGTCAGTGCCTCGCATCTCAACGAATGATACCACGCCACCCGGGCATCTTTGTCAGTGCCTCGCATCTCCTCGAATGATACCATGCCACCCGGGCATCTTTGTTAGTGCCTCGCATCTCATCGAATGATACCACACCACCCGGGCATCCTTGCCAGTGCCTCGCATCTCATCGAATGATACAACGCCACCCGGGCATCTTTGCCAGTGCCTCACATCTCATCGAATCATACCATGCCACCCGGGCATCTTTGTTAGTGCCTCGCATCTCATCGAATGATACCACGCCACCCGGGCATCTTTGTCAGTGCCTCGCATCTCATCGAATAATACCACGCCACCCGGGCATCTTTGTTAGTGCCTCGCATCTCATCGAATGATACCATGCCACCCGGGCATCTTTGCCAGTGCCTCGCATCTCATCGAATGATACCATGCCACCCGGGCATCTTTGCCAGTGCCTCGCATCTCATCGAATGATACCATGCCACCCGGGCATCTTTGTCAGTGCCTCCCATCTCATCGAATGATACCACGCCACCCGGGCATCATTGCCAGTGCCTCGCATCTCATCGAATGATACCACGCCACCCGGGCATCTTTGCCAGTGCCTCGCATCTCATCGAATGATACCACGCCACCTGGGCATCTTTGTTAGTGCCTCGCATCTCATCGAATGATACCATGCCACCCGGGCATCTTTGCCAGTGCCTCGCATCTCATCGAATGATACCATGCCACCCGGGCATCTTTGTTAGTGCCTCGCATCTCATCGAATGATACCACGCCACCCGGGCATCTTTGCCAGTGCCTCGCATCTCATCGAATGATACCATGCCAACCAGGGCTTCTTTGTCAGTGCCTCGCGTCTCATCGAATGATACCATGCCACCGCGGCATCTTTGTCAGTGCCTCGCATCTCATTGAATAATACCATGCCACCTGGGCATCTTTGTCAGTGCCTCGCATCTCATCGAATAATACCACGCCACCCAGGCATCTTTGCCAGTGCCTCGCATCTCATCGAATGATACCATGCCAACCAGGGCTTCTTTGTCAGTGCCTCGCATCTCATCGAATGATACCATGCCACCGCGGCATCTTTGTCAGTGCCTCGCATCTCATTGAATAATACCATGCCACCCGGGCATCTTTGTCAGTGCCTCGCATCTCATCGAATAATACCACGCCACCCGGGCATCTTTGCCAGTGCCTCACATCTCATCGAATAATACCATGCCACCCGGGCATCTTTGTTAGTGCCTCGCATCTCATCGAATGATACCACACCACCCGGGCATCTTTGTCAGTGCCTCGCATCTCAACGAATGATACCACGCCACCCGGGCATCTTTGTCAGTGCCTCGCATCTCCTCGAATGATACCATGCCACCCGGGCATCTTTGTTAGTGCCTCGCATCTCATCGAATGATACCACACCACCCGGGCATCCTTGCCAGTGCCTCGCATCTCATCGAATGATACAACGCCACCCGGGCATCTTTGCCAGTGCCTCACATCTCATCGAATGATACCATGCCACCCGGGCATCTTTGTTAGTGCCTCGCATCTCATCGAATGATACCACGCCACCCGGGCATCTTTGTCAGTGCCTCGCATCTCATCGAATAATACCACGCCACCCGGGCATCTTTGTTAGTGCCTCGCATCTCATCGAATGATACCATGCCACCCGGGCATCTTTGCCAGTGCCTCGCATCTCATCGAATGATACCATGCCACCCGGGCATCTTTGCCAGTGCCTCGCATCTCATCGAATGATACCATGCCACCCGGGCATCTTTGTCAGTGCCTCCCATCTCATCGAATGATACCACGCCACCCGGGCATCATTGCCAGTGCCTCGCATCTCATCGAATGATACCACGCCACCCGGGCATCTTTGCCAGTGCCTCGCATCTCATCGAATGATACCACGCCACCTGGGCATCTTTGTTAGTGCCTCGCATCTCATCGAATGATACCATGCCACCCGGGCATCTTTGCCAGTGCCTCGCATCTCATCGAATGATACCATGCCACCCGGGCATCTTTGTTAGTGCCTCGCATCTCATCGAATGATACCATGCCACACGGGCATCTTTGCCAGTGCCTCGCATCTCATTGAATGATACCATGCCACCCGGGCATCTTTGTCAGTGCCTCGCATCTCCTCGAATGATACCATGCCACCCGGGCATCTTTGTTAGTGCCTCGCATCTCATCGAATGATACCATGCCACCCGGGCATCTTTGTCAGTGCCTCGCATCTCATCGAATGATACCACGCCACCCGGGCATCTTTGTCAGTGCCTCGCATCTCCTCGAATGATACCATGCCACCCGGGCATCTTTGTTTGTGCCTCGCATCTCATCGAATGATACCATGCCACCCGGGCATCTTTGCCAGTGCCTCGCATCTCATCGAATGATACCACGCCACCCGGGCATCTTTGCCAGTGCCTCGCATCTCATCGAATGATACCATGCCACCCGGGCATCTTTGTTAGTGCCTCGCATCTCATCGAATGATACCATGCCACCCGGGCATCTTTGCCAGTGCCTCGCATCTCATCGAATAATACCATGCCACCCGGGCATCTTTGTCAGTGCCTCGCATCTCATCGAATAATACCACGCCACCCGGGCATCTTTGCCAGTGCCTCACATCTCATCGAATAATACCATGCCACCCGGGCATCTTTGTTAGTGCCTCGCATCTCATCGAATGATACCACACCACCCGGGCATCTTTGTCAGTGCCTCGCATCTCAACGAATGATACCACGCCACCCGGGCATCTTTGTCAGTGCCTCGCATCTCCTCGAATGATACCATGCCACCCGGGCATCTTTGTTAGTGCCTCGCATCTCATCGAATGATACCACACCACCCGGGCATCCTTGCCAGTGCCTCGCATCTCATCGAATGATACAACGCCACCCGGGCATCTTTGCCAGTGCCTCACATCTCATCGAATGATACCATGCCACCCGGGCATCTTTGTTAGTGCCTCGCATCTCATCGAATGATACCACGCCACCCGGGCATCTTTGTCAGTGCCTCGCATCTCATCGAATAATACCACGCCACCCGGGCATCTTTGTTAGTGCCTCGCATCTCATCGAATGATACCATGCCACCCGGGCATCTTTGCCAGTGCCTCGCATCTCATCGAATGATACCATGCCACCCGGGCATCTTTGCCAGTGCCTCGCATCTCATCGAATGATACCATGCCACCCGGGCATCTTTGTCAGTGCCTCCCATCTCATCGAATGATACCACGCCACCCGGGCATCATTGCCAGTGCCTCGCATCTCATCGAATGATACCACGCCACCCGGGCATCTTTGCCAGTGCCTCGCATCTCATCGAATGATACCACGCCACCTGGGCATCTTTGTTAGTGCCTCGCATCTCATCGAATGATACCATGCCACCCGGGCATCTTTGCCAGTGCCTCGCATCTCATCGAATGATACCATGCCACCCGGGCATCTTTGTTAGTGCCTCGCATCTCATCGAATGATACCATGCCACACGGGCATCTTTGCCAGTGCCTCGCATCTCATTGAATGATACCATGCCACCCGGGCATCTTTGTCAGTGCCTCGCATCTCCTCGAATGATACCATGCCACCCGGGCATCTTTGTTAGTGCCTCGCATCTCATCGAATGATACCATGCCACCCGGGCATCTTTGTCAGTGCCTCGCATCTCATCGAATGATACCACGCCACCCGGGCATCTTTGTCAGTGCCTCGCATCTCCTCGAATGATACCATGCCACCCGGGCATCTTTGTTTGTGCCTCGCATCTCATCGAATGATACCATGCCACCCGGGCATCTTTGCCAGTGCCTCGCATCTCATCGAATGATACCACGCCACCCGGGCATCTTTGCCAGTGCCTCGCATCTCATCGAATGATACCATGCCACCCGGGCATCTTTGTTAGTGCCTCGCATCTCATCGAATGATACCATGCCACCCGGGCATCTTTGCCAGTGCCTCGCATCTCATCGAATGATACCACGCCACCCGGGCATCTTTGTTAGTGCCTCGCATCTCATCGAATGATACCATGCCACCCGGGCATCTTCGTTAGTGCCTCCCATCTCATCGAATGATACCACACCACCCGGGCATCTTTGCCAGTGCCTCGCATCTCAATGAAATAATACCACGCCACCCGGGCATCTTTGTCAGTGCCTCGCATCTCCTCGAATGATACCATGCCACCCGGGCATCTTTGTTAGTGCCTCGCATCTCATCGAATAATACCATGCCACCCGGGCATCTTTGTCAGTGCCTCCCATCTCATCGAATGATACCATGCCACCCGGGCATCTTTGCCAGTGCCTCGCATCTCATCGAATGATACCACGCCACCCGGGCATCTTTGCCAGTGCCTAGCATCTCATCGAATAATACCATGCCACCCGGGCATCTTTGCCAGTGCCTCGCATCTCATCGAATGATACCACGCCACCCGGGCATCTTTGCCAGCGCCTCGCATCTCATCGAATGATACCATGCCACCCGGGCATCTTTGCCAGTGCCTCACATCTCATCGAATGATACCACGCCACCCGGGCATCTTTGCCAGTGCCTCACATCTCATCGAATAATACCACGCACCCGGGCATCTTTGCCAGTGCCTCGCATCTCATCGAATGATACCACGCCACCCGGGCATCTTTGTTAGTGCCTCGCATCTCAACGAATAATACCATGCCACCCGGGCATCTTTGTCAGTGCCTCGCATCTCATCGAATAATACCATGCCACCCGGGCATCTTTGTCAGTGCCTCCCATCTCATCGAATGATACCATGCCACCCGGGCATCTTTATCAGTGCCTCGCATCTCATCGAATGATACCATGCCACCCGGGCATCTTTGTCAGTGCCTCGCATCTCATCGAATGATACCACGCCACCCGGGCATCTTTGTCTGTGCCTCACATCTCATCGAATAATACCATGCCACCCGGGCATCTTTGTCAGTGCCTCGCATCTCATTGAATAATACCATGCCACCCGGGCATCTTTGTCTGTGCCTCGCATCTCATCGAATGATACCATGCCACCCGGGCATCTTTGTCAGTGCCTCGCATCTCATCGAATAATACCATGCCACCCGGGCATCTTTGTCTGTGCCTCACATCTCATCGAATAATACCATGCCACCCGGGCATCTTTGTCAGTGCCTCGCATCTCATTGAATGATACCACGCCACCCGGGCATCTTTGCCAGTGCCTCGCATCTCATCGAATGATACCACGCCACCCAGGCATCTTTGCTAGTGCCTCGCATCTCATCGAATGATACCACGCCACCCGGGCATCTTTGTCAGTGCCTCGCATCTCATCGAATAATACCACGCCACCCGGGCATCTTTGCCAGTGACTCGCATCTCATCGAATGATACCATGCCACCCGGGCATCTTTGTCAGTGCCTCGCATCTCATTGAATGATACCATGCCACCCGGGCATCTTTGTCAGTGCCTCGCATCTCATCTAATTTGTTCTTTTTCTTGTCTGTACAAACGGGCATTGCAGTATCACGAGATTGATATCCTCAGGGGGCCTTCAACTCGCACAATATGCACATTTCATTATTAATGATTGTAATTCATCTCGGCAGTTTATTCAATTGTCTTGTTAAAAGCAGCTTGACAATTTGGTCAGTACATTCAAGCAATATCTATAATTGATAAATTAAGGTAGCGACTAATTACATATGGGTACCAAAGAGCCTGAGATAAGCTATTAATAGACTAAAGTTGCCGCTCCCAGTACCTCCATTTCTTGTGTGTTAGGATGTGTTTAAACAGCAATATAGGTTGGCGTTGGTGGTAACTTGGCCTTAAGTAGGGAATACTCTAAGAAACTAGTTGGGCCTATTTTTTATTCGTGGTTTAATAGTCCTTTAAGCATGAGTGTGTTGAGCATTTCTGAAGTGTTGTTTATATTTGGAATGCTGTAGTGCAAGTGATCTATACAGAAACTATATCGAATAGAGAATGCTACATGAAGAGACCTCTGTGTGAGTAACCTTCCATCCCTTCTGCTAAATATTCTCCATATCTTTATAGGTACGTGGCAAGGCAACTCCTAGAGCAATTGAAGGACAAGTTTGGATTAACACTTTACTTTTCATCAGAATTAGAATTTATGTTATTCAAGATGCCCTCATTTGAGCCTCTTTTTCCTGGACGATTGGGGTATATCCACGCTCAGACCAATGAAGTTAAGCGGTATATGTTCACTTTGGAAAAGCACCTCCATACCTCCGGAATCGCACTGATGGACTGGATGACCGAGTATTCTGCTGGACAGCTGGAAGTAGCTCTGGAGCCGGAAGTGGGTATTGGTGGCGCGGACACGCTGGCCTTGAGCAGGCACGCGATCAAGGAGACTGCCATGCAGAGCGGGCTCACGGCCACCTTCATGACGTCAGTCTCTGCTGACGCGGACGCCTGCAACGGCTGCCACTTCAACCACTCGCTGCAGGACGCGCACGGGAAGAACGTGTTCAGTGACGTCAGCAGGCCACGTGGCTTATCCCAGGTGGCTGGCTACTGGTTGGCCGGACTGCTGGAGCACGGTCCGGCGTTGGCCGCGTTATGCTGCCCCACCATCAACTGTTACCGCCGTCACGGGTCGGTCTGGGTGCCTACGCATAGTAACTGGGGCGTGGAAGACCGCAACATGTTTATAAGAGCCAAGAACTTCAGTACACGTAGCACCTATTTTGAGAGTCGGCTTCCTTCCGGTGCTGCAAATCCATATCTAGTGGTTGCTGGTCACGTGGCTGCGGGAATAGATGGGCTGAAGAGACAGCTACCTCTACCAGATGAAAATCACACTGCCGCGACAAAGCTTCCGATTACATTAAAAGCGGCACTGGATGCGCTCAAATCGGATGAAGTCATTTTGCAAGCTTTGGGCAAGGAGTTCGTGGAATGGTTTCTGGTAGTTAAAGGAGCTGAATTGAATGCCACTCTTCATGACATAACTGATAAGACCGAAGATGCTTTCAAACAAGAAAGAGATATGTACATGAATCTCTAAAGTAAGAAGAGCCTGTCCTGATAGCCGAGTGGTCTAAGGCGTAACCACTGACTGCTCGCTGTCATGTGAGAAAGTTCCTGCTGACTTTGAGTACGGCGATATTTTCGCCGGGTACTGCGGCTTCGTCCCCAACACTTACAACTAGCTAGTCACAACTTAGCCTGAATATGACAGAAATTGTAACAAATAAAATTTAAAAGAGGGGCTTCAAAGATACACACTGATTTGAAATACCCCAAATGTGATTAACAAAGGGTTATCTAATGATATATTGTTTTTGATTTACTGTATAATCGTGCCGTCCCAAATTTGCTTTAAGTTCAAAATGAAGGTAAAAAGCATTATTATTTGGAGATATACATTCTCCAAATCATCAGGAAACACAACAACTCGAGAGGAAATGGCATAGACTGAAAATATATTTTCAAGTCGTGTAGCATTTTATCTACTATTATGGTTCTTATAATATGATCGGTGTGGTGGCAAAACAAATGAATATACACCCATGTTACTGTATCTATTGTATTCCAGATCGTTGACTGTGGTGGGCATTGCCCTTCTGTTCATATCTAGATGCATGGTATGTGGACATGCAATTGAGCAAACAAAACAAAAAATGTTTTCACTCTCACAAGTTACTACCCCCATAAAATCCAGAGTTATTTTCTCACTTATTCATAATAGTGTTTCGACAGATTGATCACTGAACCTATTAGCTTTCCCGAGAAAACTGTACTTTACAGAAGATATATAACCGTCTTGATATTCCTTACATCAATGTATTATATTATCTTATGCAATAGTATCAATCTACCAGACCCTAACTTGAACTTCATTGTATGCAGAATTGCAGATTAATAAAACTGCTATCAAAACAGAAATGTTTTCCGTTGGATAATTATGTTTACATAATGCCTTGACATAGGATAACGCCTGTTGTAGGTCTTTGATATGGAGGATATTAGGGTATTGTTCCAAAATACAACTAGTTTTCTGTTGATAAATTATGACATAAATATCGCACACCTTGTACTGCAACACACATATGTATAAGAGTGATAGTTCTAGAAATGCTATTTACGATTGAGAAAAGTACTAATTCCTATTTTTATGTACAATGTACATGTACTGGTTGAAAATGTCAAAAACATTCAATTACCGGAAATCCATGGTATTTTGATGATGTTGCAAGTAAAAAACTGAATCATTTTTCCTTTTCATAAAATGTCAACAAATGGTAGCATTCTTATAAGATAATGCTATTCGATATTGGCCACGCATGAGAGTGCATTTTTATATTCCATTCATTTGTAAAGAGTATTGGAGACAGCTTTCCTAAAACGCCTTCATCGGGAGTCCAAAACGGCCTGATAACATTAGAGAGAGAGAGAGAGAGAGAGAGAGAGAGAGAGAGAGAGAGGGGGGGGGGGGGGGGGTTGCTTGCATGGTCAGTTGGTAATCCCGGGTTGGTAATATAATCCAATGTGTTTGTGTTTTTTCTTTTTATCTAAACGACGGAAAACTGCTGCACTGAATAAAAGTGAATCGTTGTGATGAACCGTAATGCAGAAGCAGAGCATATCGTACATACAAACCATCACGCAAACTAGTAAACTATAATACACACAAACATAAATAGCGTGTAACGAGAAACCAACTATAACGCAAACTATAACGCAAACTAGCAAACCATACAATAAAAAGATAAATATATTTGTTTTATCCCGACAGGGCGACCCATTGTCACCTTATATGTTTGTGACTGTCAGATGTACTTCAAGCTAAGTTGAGGAATAAGTCAAGGATTTAAGATATAACTATGTAGGCAAAATCTCCTAGTATGCCTACACTATTCATAAAGACATAATGAGATATGACGAGTCTTAGACAATGTACATGTATCAGATCCTGACTTGGTTAAGAGGAATACCAAGCCTCACAATGAATATTGAGAAAACCAAAGTTGTAGGGATAAGGCTGAGGTTAGGGACAGCAGGACAGAACTAAGTGAGGAATTTAAATTGGATTGGTCATCATTATTTACATCTTACGTTATGAATGTATTGCACTGGTAATATGATTTGAATTGATATTACGAGTGAAAATGAAAAACATGTATTCTGTTGAAATTGACAAACCATATAACACACACTGGCAAAGCCATAATGCACGCAAGCAAACCATACCGTAAAGTAACAAACAATGAGAAACACTAGCAAACCATAACACTCAGTTATCCAGCAAACCGTGAAATGAACGCAAACTAGCAAGCTATAACACACACCGGAAACCACGATGCATACTTTCATGCTGTAACCGAAACTTGCAAACTAATACGCACAGTAGCAAATCATAACACAGAATAGCAAACCATAACGTATGCTAACAAACCATATATATCACTAGCAAACAATAACACACTAGCAAACCATAACTCACACAAGCAAACTATTACACGTCAGGAAACCACACACAAGCAAACAATCACACACAGATTCAGCAAACTATAATTTACAAAAGAAAACAATCACACACAGAAGCAAACCATAAGGTACACAAGCAAACAATCACACGCAGAAGCAAACCATAAGGTACACAAGCAAACAATCACACGCAGAAGCAAACCATAAGGTACACAAGCAAACAATCACACACAGAAGCAAACTATAATTCACACAAGCAAACAATCACACGCAGAAGCAAACCATAAGGTACACAAGCAAACGATCACACACAGAAGCAAACTATAATTCACACAAGCAAACAATCACACACAGAAGTAAACTATAATTCACACAAGCAAACAATCACACACAGAAGCAAACTATAATTCACACAAGCAAACAATCACACGCAGAAGCAAACTATAATTTACAAAAGCAAACAATCACACACAGAAGCAAACTATAATTCACACAAGCAAACAATCACACGCAGAAGCAAACCATAAGGTACACAAGCAAACGATCACACACAGAAGAAAACTATGATCCACACAAACCATAACACACACTTACAATCCATAATACACACGAGCAAACCAAAACGCACACTACTAAACCATAACGCACACTACTAAACCATAACGCACACTACCAAACCATAACGCACACTACTAAACCATAACACACACGAGCAAACCAGAACGCACACTACTAAACCATAACACACACTTACAATCCATTACACACACGAGCAAACCAAAACGCACACTACTAAACCATAACGCACACTACCAAACCATAACGCACACTACTAAACCATAACACACACTGCCAAACAATAACGCACGAGCACACACTTACAATCCATAACACACACGAGCAAACCAAAACGCACACTACTAAACCATAACTCACACTACAATCCATAACACACACCAACCATGGTGCAGGTGTGACATACTCCACTCGCTAGCTATATATATATATATATATATATATATATATATATATATATATATATATATATATATATATATATATATATATATATATTGTAGGTAGACACTATCCGCGCAGTTGTGATGTGATACTAAAATGTCACGTGACGGGAAAATACCTCCAAAAGCACACGCGCCGATGGCGGCCCCAACGGCGGCAATTTTAATCTGATTGGGTTGCGAGGGAAGTGTTCTCATAGTTTTATCTAGGTTCCGTTCGCCCCAACCCTACACCTTTAAATCAAACGTGTGTGTGTGAATATATATATATATATATATATATATATATATATATATATATATATATATATATATATATATATATATATATATATATATATATATATATATATATATATAGTTACATATATAGTTATATATATATATAAATATATATATATATATATATATATATATATATATATATATATATATATATATGTATATATATATATATATATATATATATATATATATATATATATATATATATATTATATATATATATATATATATATATATATATATATATATATATATATATATATATATATATATATATATATATATATATATATATATATATATATATATATATATAACCCTACCCCCGCAACCCAATCAGATTAAATTTGCTGCCGTTGGGGCCGCCATATATATATATATATATATATATATATATATATATATATATATATATATATATATATATATATATATATATATATATATATATATATATATATATATATATATATATATATATATATATATATATATATATAGTTATATGTAACCCCACCCTCGCAACCCAATCAGATTAAATTTGCTGCCGTTGGGGCCGCCATCGGCACGTGCGCTTGTGGAGGTATTTCCCTGTCACGTGACATTTTAGTATCACATCACTACTGCGCGGATAGTGTCTACCTACAAAATAATGAGTTCTCCCTGCACTTGCTGGTTCCTTGTCTCAATGTATCTAGTTTACAAGTGATTTTAGCTAGTTTACAGGTGTTTTAAGCTAGTTAACAAGTGATTTAAGCTAGTTTTTTCAAGTGATTTAAGCTAGTTTACAAGTGATTTAAGCTAGGTAACAAGTGATTTAAGCTAGTTTATACTTGATTTAAGCTAGTTTACAAGTGATTTAAGCTAGTTAACAAGTGATTTAAGCTAGTTTACAAGTGATTTAAGCTAGTTAACAAGTGATTTAAGCTAGTTTTTTCAAGTGATTTAAGCTAGTTTTTTCAAGTGATTTAAGCTAGTTAACAAGTGATTTAAGCTAGTTAACAAGTGATTTAAGCTAGTTTACAAGTGATTTAAGATAGTTTACAAGTGATTTAAGATAGTTTACAAGTGATTTAAGCTACCAAACCATAACGCACACTGGCAAACCATAACACACCCTAGCAAACCAAAACACGCACTAACAAACCATAACGGACACTGCCTAAATATAACGCCACTGCCAAACTATAACGCACACTACCTAACTATAACGCACACTACCAAAACTTAACATACTACCGAATCCTAACGCACACTGTCAAACCATAACACACACTACCAAACCATGGCGCACACTGCCAAACCATTACGCGCACTGGCAAACCATAACACACACAACCAAACCATAACACACACTACCAAACTATAAAACACACTACTAAACCATAACGCACACTACAAAACCATAACACACACTACTAAACCATAAAACACACTACGAAACCATAACGCACACTACCAAACCACAATTCACACGTACTACTATCACTACAATTAAGATCACTGATTCGTCAGTGGCAGGACAACCCTAAACAAACTATGCGAAACCAGTTATCTTTAATCAGTGGTTAATATACAAATATGACATCCCAGTGGGGTTTCCACCAGGAATAACTTCCCCAAGAGAGGAATGTCGCTCGAGGGCGTAGGCCGACGGCGACAATCCTCTCGAGGGGAGGCTATTCCTGGTGGAAACCTCACAGTGATGTCATATCTGTTTTGTTATACCGAACAAATACAAAACACAAAAGGGGGAAAAATTACAAACACCAGAGATTTTGGATAAATACTAGTCGTCTGCCTTGTTGAACTAGTTTCACCGGTAGGTCACTCAGCAAACTCCGTAGGTGTTCGGGCAAGCGGTCATTATTCTTCGGGCTAGCGGTAATTATTCAACTATTTCATGGCTGTTGCCGTGAATTATTCAACTATTTCATAAGCTGTTAAGGACAACAGCCTGTCACTAAGGAGTGAGGAAATCATGACGATTAATCCATGGCCCTTGACCAACCAGAATCAAGAATCTTCACGTGAGGTATAATAATGTGGGTTAATAATCAACCAGGATGCTCTGCACATGTAAAAGCTTTCACAATAGTCACAAAAAGGCCCTACCATCCAGGTACATGCAATATCTGTCTGATAAAGGCATACTTTGGGCTAATTTCAAATGGTGGAAATGAAAAAATAAAAACAAAACAACAACTCTTGATATATAAATTTGTACTTAACTAGAAAGTACCTGCCCTGCAGACAGTAATTTTTTTTTTTTCGAATGGTCCCAAAATATCAGAGCACCTAGATATCTGATTGCGACATCACTTATGATTAATTCTAGTTCTATCTTCTTAACCCTTATTTTTCGTTTGGCAAATCTTTTAATGGAAAAGAAATATCAGAGCACACAGATATCTCTGTGACCACACACTTAGGGCAACAAAACCTATGTATCAAGTTTTCGTACGGGTTGGCTTACAGATATGAAATTGATAAATAAGATGTTAAACCGGCTGAAGCGCATGTCATTTGCGCTCGTCCTAGTTATTCTCCACAAACTTTGGTCATTCAGTAAAAATTTGCATATTTGTTCGCAATATGTAATGCTATGAGTATTCTCTGGGGTAGGGTAGTGAAGGTATCGCATTCTACACGAACTGCGATCTTGCAGTTGGTAGACTCTGCCTGGGCTGCCGCTCAGGAACACGTTGACACGTTCTGTCAGTTTTTCTGCCAAATTGGGCTAGGGCACGTTTAGGCAGTTGAAACAGGTGGAGGAATTAGAGAAATCCTTATCTTTCGTTTGGCAATTCTTTTAATGAAAAAACATTAGAGCACACAGACATCCCTGCGACCACACATTTAGGGCTACCTAACCTATGTATCAATAGTTCAGAAAGCTCCTCGGATAACAGATATGAAATAGATAAATGAGATGTTAAACCGCATTTCATTTGCACTCGTCCTAGTTATTCTCCACGAACTTAGTTAAATTTACATATTTGTTCGTAATTTCATAATGCTACGAGTATTCTCGGGGTTAGGGTAGTGAAGGTATCGCATGCTACATGAATGCAATCTTGCAGTTGGTAGACCCTGCCTGCGCTGCCGCTCAGGAACACGTTGAGACCAAAATTTGGGATTTTCATTTTTTGTCAGTTTTGGAGTATAGTAACGTGCTTAGAGTAGTTGACCAAATTTTAACTTTTGCAAGTTATTTGATTTCAAGAATAAAACTGTTCAATTATAACTTTATCAAAAGCGTAAACTAGGTACTCTTTACACCTCTACAGGCGTCTTCGCATCTTGTTATGTAGCCGCTCATGATAGTAATAGACCACAGTTTCGCGACCGTGATTGGGTCACATTTTCGAAAATTATTCACTTTATACGTATGCCACGATATAAAAACACATTTAAAGTTAGTTAGTGGTACATTATTTTTATCTATCTATTATATTGTTGATAACAGTTCTAATGTAAAACTTTTTGGGGTAAATGTTAAGAGCTGGTTCTTCATCTCATTTCAAGGCCAAAACTAAAATGACTGGAGAAGAGTCAGCAGGAACCACTGACTTCTCATGAAAATGTGTTTTTAATATAGAGGGTAAATTGCAAAAAAGTATATGAGGGTATGGACATCGCTGACTCTATTACTCATATTATATGTTGATGCGGGGGACCTCCCAATGCCTTTGGCGACCCATCCATGTTCACTTTAAACTTAGCCTTAACGCGCTTTGAATATATAAAAAACAATCCACGTGATCAAATGAATAATTGCACATACGTACTGTGTGCTAGTCTAGAGTACAGCAGGAGAGTTGAATGCTCCCTTTTTGATCCCGGGAGCCTGTGGGTACGACCTAGACAGAGAGCCACACGGCGAGCAGCTGGCGACTGAGTTCTTCTTGGGATATTGAAATCGTGAGGGTAGGTTTTCCGCTTATCTGTTCACGCCTGGGCATGATGTATGCATGGTCAGACGGACACAAATGGGAATGACAACAAAGCAGCACTGGCGAAATGTTTGGCTGCAAGTTATTATGGTACTAGCATTCCTTTCTGGAATACTTTATCAACTATTGTTATACTGTATGATCTGTTTTCTAATAGGTCCGATGGTTGAGCTTAGCACTAAGTAAACCTATGTTAAACAACGAATGTCTTCCCTGTGCAAAGCATGAACTAAGAGACTAGCTCATGCGGAACCTTTCACCGTTGCCCCTGTATTCTGGACTTTTTGTGATCTATTTGTTTATTTGTTTAATATAAGTTCTATTAGGCCATTGCCTAATAGCACTATATGGACATGGTGTATATGCAGGTGGGTCTTAGTAAAACAATACATGCGCAACGGGTGCCTAAGCATATTGATGCAGTTATTATTATGTGGATTTAGACATTGCACTCAAAACGTGTTCGTATGTCATGCAGTAGTGCAGGTATAGATGACCCAGTTACTAGATCTAGTACATGTATCTGTGACCCAATAATGCTGATTTTGCTATTTATACCCATCTATAAAGTGGACATCTAGGTGTGGATGGTATTGGCTATCCTGGCTGTCCTGAAGCATGGATAATTTAAAATAAAAGATAAACATGAATAGTGACAGTGAGAATAGATGATAGTAGCTCTCTATCTTACCATAGACCTGCTGCATACATGAACCGACTAGACTAACTTTCCAGTCTAGCATGCCCTTCCCTACTATAAACATCTAGGTTCATGGCATACTTCTGGTTGCTTAATACTTTGAACATTTGGATAACCTTAATATATTTTAAGTCCCCAATTCATCGAAATCCAGTATCAAGTGTCTGAGATGACCTATGCTTAGTTAAATATCTAGCTTTATCACATGCTGTGCTGTAATGCAGTAATTCTCTATGCTGATTGGTCAATAGGTGTTAGACC
>OZ012701.1:0-20000 GCA_963942565.1 Maea johnstoni
CAACCAACGGTTGGTCTTTTGTCGACTAATGGTGTGATTTGTATACATATATATACATATATATATATATATATATATATATATATATATATATATATATATATATATGTATATATATATATATATATATATATATATATATATATATATATATATATATATATATATATATATATATATATATATATATATATATATATATATATATATATATATATATATATGTATATACATATATATATATATATATATATATATATATATATATATATATATATATATATATATATATATATATATATATATATATATATATATATATATATATATATATATATATATATACATATATATATATATATATATATATATATATATATATATATATATATATAGAGAGAGAGAGAGAGAGAGAGAGAGAGAGAGAGAGAGAGATAAATATATAGATAGATAGATTTAGATCTGTACGATAATATATGTATATATAGACACACACACACACACATATATATATATATTATATATATATATATATATATATATATATATATATATATATATATATATATATATATATATATATATATATATATATATATATATATATATATATATATATTTATATATATATATATATATATGTATATATATATATGTATATATATACATATATATATATATATATATATATATATATATGTATATATATATATATATATATATATATATATATATGTATATATATATATATTTATATATTTATATTTATACATATAGAGAGAGAGAGAGAGAGAGAGAGAGAGAGAGAGAGAGAGAGAGAGAGAGAGAGAGAGAGAGAGAGAGAGAGAGAGAGAGAGAGAGCTGAACTTTCCTACCGGGCTTAACGAATTTATCACCTGCTCTTTTATTCGTACAAAAATAACAAACACATATCATAAAATTTTAAGATATCTTAGGAGGTCAGGACGAGGCTGTCCGCCTTGTGATAATATTGAAGTCTGCCTTTGGATATTGAATCTACAAAGAGTTAACGGCTCCAGGTCTAACACCTATTAACCAATCAGCATAGAGAATTACAGCGGAGCAGGTCATAAATATCTTTACTGTTTTCTAGCATTTTCTTTGGTTGCAATACCTTGCGCATGGAACTATAAGTACAAACTGATAAACTAGACATGTCCCAGCAAACACAAAACAGTTGTGCTATGTCTACAAAATATTTAACCCAATATCTGTGAAATATTACTGAAAATGTTTATTAATATTAAAACGTTTGGCCTGAAAATTATTACCATAATGTTTCTTATAATATTTGTATTATCATTTTTAAAACATTTCCAAGATACATTAACACAATATTGCAAAAATTATTCATCAAATGTTTCTGAAAAATATTTATTAATATTAAAACGTTTGGCCTGAAAATTATTACCAAAACATTTCTTATAACATTTAAATTATTATTTTCTCAATATTTCAAATACATATTTATACAATGTTGCTTAAATTATTCATAAACTATTTCTAAGAAACATTTTGACATTGTTGTTGAAGATATTTATCCCCATTGAAATTGCTGGCCTTGAAATATTATGCCAACATTTTTTGTGACATTTTACTCAACATTATCTCAATATTTTTGAAATATTTATCTTTCCAGATAGTTGAGTTTTAAATTCTTTAGAGAAGAAAATGTACTTACCAATCGCCCATAACTAACACACTTTTGAAATCCCCATTTTAGGGATTTCTTGCTCAGTCTTACTTTAAAAAGTATACTGTACAAATCATGCTTTCAAGATAGAAGAGAAGGCTACTTATATTATTTTTGTCAGCCTAATCAATGCCTTTCGGAATGACACATATTGATATTTCATGGTTTTTAAGAAACCAAAAAATTTAAATCAATGCCAGTAATGATATATTTATTTGGAAACTATTTTTTTCCTAAATTTCCAAATCAATATTTCATGTTTATCGATCCTATTTATCTAATTATGCATAAAATATTGCTTTTTCAGAGACGTTGCTAACAATTGCAGGATTAGATATTAACATTATTTAATATTAAGATAATAATGTTGAATTGTAGCTATTGTTTTTACATTTTGACATTATTATGTGGCAATATCATAGGACATTCCTCAATAATATTTCTGAAATATTTCATACGGTTTTTGTGTTAAAATTGGTATTTTTATAATGTTTTCAAATTATTAAAGGACTGTTTTATAGTAATGTTGAACGAACAATTCGGCAAAAACATTTCAAAACATTAATTCAACATTTTGTTAATGTCATTTTTAACATTTCTTCACAGCTTAGTTCAGATGTTTCACAAATATTTCACAGGATGTGTTCTTGATATCAAACCGATGTTTAAAAAAACATTTGTAATATGCAGATGTATAACATTTATTTAAAATGATAATAAAAGATAGGATAATGTTATCATACATTATCGCAGAAAATTATTGGTTATTATTTTCTAAATATATATTTAAATATTTAATTTCAAATTTGTTCAGAAATATTTTGTAACTTTGTAGATACAATACTTAATTAATATTTAAAGAAACATTTGTAAGAGACAGCTTTAAAACATTTGTCTTTAAATGTTAGAAAGATTATAGTTTAATATTATCAAACATATTTTGGAAAAATATTGTTTAACATTTTATCAGTGTTGATATTGACATTTTATTTATAATTTTTATGAAGTTTTAGAAACATTTTAAAGAATGTTAATAAAACATTCAATTAATGTTAAAAACAACATTTGTAATACGCAGATGTAAAACATTAACTATAAATGTTGAAAAAAGATTATATAATCAAACAAACAAACAGTATTATAAAAAAATATTGGTTAATATTGTGAGAAAATATTCCTTTATTAGGCAGCTTTAAAAGATTTATTTTAAATGTTGAAAAAATTATAGTTAAATATATTCAAACATATTTTGGAAAAATATTGTTTAACGTTTCATTAATGTATAAATTGACATTTTATTTATACTTTTTCAGACGTTTTAGTAACATTTTAAAGTATGTTAATAAAACATTCAATAAATGTTAAAAACAACATTTGTAATACGCAGACATTAAACATTAACTAAAAATGTTGATAAAAGAAGATATAATGTTATCAGACATTATTATGAAAAAAAATATTGGTTAACATTTTAAGAAAATATTCCTTTTTTCTCGTAAATGTTTTACTAATATCATATTTTTATTGCATAACATTATTTACATTCATTATTTCACTAATGTTTTCCCTATAGTTATTGAACATTTTGCTAATGTTTTATTCATGTATATTGTGAATGTTTCTAACAATTTTTTTTCAGTCCTTTTAAAAATATTTTGAAAATATTTTGTGTTTGCTGGGGTTAGACAACTGGTAATTTGTGCTGCACATGATAAATTCGGAAATGCCATCCATAGGTGATAAGGATTTAGAAATAGTGAAGCTTCATATTACATGCACTTAATTCATCAAGGATGGTTTAATTCAAAAGATGAACACTTTTTGCTAAAAATCCTCAGAAATGAAATCGTCATTAACTTTCAGCAATATGAAGGACAGACAATTCAGTAAAATATATGTTTTCTAGTAGTACGGTTCTATCAAGGATGGTTTAATTCAAAAGATGAACACTTTTTGCTAAAAATCCTCAGAAATGAAATCGTCATTAACTTTCAGCAATATGAAGCACAGTCAATTCAGTAAAATATATGTTTTCTAGTAGTACGGTTCTATTGTGATATAATTCTGATTATACAGTTGCCCTTTTTTCTAGGGAAAATCACAAAGAACTACTACATTCGCGGAGGGACATTCCAATCGAAGTTTAGAAACGAGCAAAGTTGTTTCCTCAATTGTTACGGAAATTGTAAAGGTGCTGACTTCAGCCACACCTGGTTCTATCCAGGTTGCTACTACCATACCAATGTATGCTCCGGCTTGAGCTACCGCTGGCGAGTTACCCACTTAAGTAGAGTCGCCTGTTAAGTGTGCAACAAGAGAAAGGGAGGTTATCGCAAGCACATGATTACTATTACAATTTACAATTACCATATCTAAATCAAAAACTTCATTGTTTCAATGTTTCAAGAGAAAGAGGTTGAACTAAGTTCCCATCAATTCTTTTTAATAACCACATCTGAGAGAAAGACATACAGGGTGGTTTTGTGCTCATCTGGAAGAAAACAATAAGTTCATCATACCGTTGTACTTTATCACTTAAGACATATTTAAGGTATACCAATTAACCTTTATGGTCAGTACAAAACACATCATCATTTTGTTCAAAAGAATTCTGTATTTTATCAGCATATGCATGTTATAGCATAAAAACACATTGTAATATTTGTGCACATTGAAAAATGCAAAACAAATGACTGATGATACACAATACAAATAACAATTGGAACATGTAATGACGTATTATACTCCAAGGTAATTGTACATCATAAGTTTGCTTATTTCTCTACTGACGGCTTACGTTCTGAAATACTCTTGTAATAAATTGGATTTTTCCATAACATCCACTAATATAAACCCAGTTATGCAAATATAGATAATTGTAACCATCCTTGTTTTAAGCAGAAAGATGTTTACACAGAGAAGTGAGGCAAGCTTTTACCTTGCCACATAATGTGATGTTGTTAGCAAAGTGTTGAGCGACTGACTGAATTTCTCCACATTTATAGCAACATTGAAAGCCAGAGAGATAGTTTCTAGAGGTAGATATGCTCGTTGTGTGATTCTGGCTCTGTGACTGCTCTCTGCCCATATACACCTCTCAGCCATCGACGTGACATCGAGTGTGTCTTGCAACCTTTACTGCTTTTTTCTTTCTTTCTTGTTTCCCTTCTCCAATTTCTAGAGGCTCACTGATTGGTCAGGAGCTGGGCTCGTATCTGCATACGATCCTTAATAGCTATAGTCGCTTTGTGTATATTCACTGTCTCACTGCTGAATAGGTCATCAGTATAGAAGCTGCTGTCTAGATGACTGTACTTCCTGTACATAGGGGGCAGTCCAAATTGGCCCTTCCGTTCTTATAGTTAGTGGCGAGGTTGAGCATCATCAGCCTGCTTTTAATTGCAACTCTAGCATCTTCTGACTTTAGTTCAGTTAGGTACTCATGTACGTGTGTATCATCTACTTTCTTCCTCGAAACAACTTTTGAAAGAAATATTTCATACCAAAACTTAATTTTTCCAAACCTTATTTATCAGTTAAAGTCAAGTAAAGTCATAGATAATTGTCATCATTTATTGCTAGCAGCGTTTTCGTCTGATTAAGCCTGTTTATTTGGTAAAAGACAACAGGTTGGCAAAGGTCAAATGTAATCTTATACACAAAACGGAGCTTGGTATATTCTGGCTAAAATCTATGTAATCGACATTAAACATGATGTATTTACAGAACTATGAATAAAATCTGCTGCAATCTACAAGATAGTTCTCATTCTTCTTTTCTTATCATGTGTAATAAAGCTTTAAAGCTACTTGCTAATTTGATTAGAACCCAAGTTTTTACTTAGATGACCCTGTGACCAAACCATTGACTTTTGATTACTTATGCCCAGTGTAAGCTAAACCAGCTAGGGATCATATTTCATTCAGTGTTTCTGGAATCTGTGGAACAGCAGAAACCTTTACCAAAACAGAAATGGTATATGTTTTCAAGCAAAAGAAGGTATTGCACTTTAAAGAATCGTGATTCTTCCTCAAGAAATACTTATTTCTGTTATCTGGTTCAAAACGGCCCTGAAAACCGAGTATACCAAGTAACTAGACCCCACCCTCAAACACGTATTGTAGTCTTCCTGAATAGTTCTAATAGAATTGGACTAAGCTGTCATGTTCTATGTCAATTCTCTGCTACAAAGGCCCAACTGAAATCTTAGTAACTCAACATTGACTTTTTAGGGTGCAAAAATAAACCAAAACAAATTTCCCCCTATTTTTAAAAACATAATTCATTGAGGAATTTGAAAATAGCAGCGGTTTTGAGCTTAAATCCAAACTTAAGGGTGTTACCAGAGAATTGAAGCCAAAATTCACTGAATTCTCACCAGAAATAAGTTTATATAATTTTTAAAAAGAATGAACCTGCAATCAACCGATCCAATGTCTAGATGAACCCCTATCTGGTAAAATACAAGTAAGATATGATTATAAGAAACTAACTATTGTTCAGACTGCCTTCTAAACACACTAACCAAATACTTGCACCAGTTCTAATAATTATCACCCACCCAATTTTTGAAACAAGACAATGGGCAGTGCAAAATAACAAAAATCTTTCCTGAATTCTAATGCACTTTATATAGAATTACCTGCTTTGTTCATTTTTTTTCCAACGAAACTCATACATCTAAGAATAAAATAAGGATTTGGAACGAAGATCAAATTTATCCCAGTTTTGTTGTTATGCTATCCTGCCCGCTTATGACTAAAAGATGAGCGTTATTGTGCAACACTAAAGAATCACACTCGTTGCCTGCTACACAAACTGAATAAAACTCTCATGAGAGGGAACCAGGAGGTGGCTCCCTCTGGATACATTAAATAAAACGAAGCTACGCAGTTTCATACTTAATAGTAATCATCAGAGGAGGGCAAAAGAAAAGATTATACGAGAGAACCAGTATACACATGCTGTTGAAATTTTATTCTAAAGTATTGTAATGAAATAAACACCCCTGCGGTCGCTTGCCTATAACATATATGGATATATTTAGGTCTAGAATTTAATAGTAAATATAAGGGGGCCAACGCAGGGTTTAGGCTTGGAAACAGGGGTCCTAAAGCACCTTAGTAACTGTTAGACACTTTTCCGGAAGAAAAAGAACAAATTGCAGGTTCTGCTTGTTCTGAGCTTGAAAACCTGATTCTATGTAAAGTAAACAATTTAATGACTGGGATAAACATGTTATCAGGTAATCATGTAATACGGCCCCTTGTCCCTGCAAGGGTCACACCTTATGGTGTGTACTAGGAGTGGGCACCACCCGGGGAACCCTAAGCTGGTGTGGCACCATGCTCTCCTTATAAAAGAATGGGGATGTGTGGATCTGTCTATGGATACCCTGCATCTAAAATATTCCTTGGTCCTCTTTGGATCTTAAGGCTCTGCTCTTACTCTCCCTCTTTTTCTACTTTCACCTAGAATAATTGTGCTTTTGTCATAGTTCGTCAACAATTGCAAAGGACCACCTTTTGCTAATATCTTATGGCACTAAATGCCCTTTGTGTGTCGATGTGCCTTTAAACACTTATTCATTCATTCATCCATTCATTCATACGTTCCCCTCAGTTGATCTAGTTCAATACATTAAGTCAGATGGGCATTGTAGAGCGAAGCCTATGGATTTCAAATGTTCTCTAATTCAAGTATCTTAGGTCTCCTCAAAGTCAGGATCCTTTTGACCAAATTTCTAAGACATGAATTTTTACATTTCCTAGACCTTGGTGTTGCTCCGTATTAAAATGTGAGCCAACACTGTGGGTGGAGTTATGTTGGGTGATATAGTGCTCACACATCCCTTCACCCAGTGATCTTTCTTTATGACCAACATATTGTTTATGGCCGGAATAGTCAATGAGCATGCTGGTAGTCAATTGTCTCTATAGGGATATGAGAATCATAGAAAATGACCGCAATCCATCAAGGCCATTATAAGTGTGCACCCTCTTTTGACAACTCGCATAGCTACCAGTATCACTCACCTGCATCTGACAGAAACCCTGGGTTTTCGGAGAGTGGCCACTGAACACAATCATACCTCTGAACTACCTGGTCAAGCCTATCGCCTGTACAAAGAGATTCGCTATTGTGACAGATTTTACAACCCACAAACAGACTATGAAAGACTTATCATGCGTCCCTCGGAGTTCTTTAATCATATTAAATATTACCTTGAGTGCAGCACAAACAAAGATCTAATTGAGAAAGGCAAAATAGAAGGCCCATGCAGCAAGAGCATATCTAGCTTAACGTTTTGTGAGAGGTATTTTATATGAGCCAATGATCGCTCTAAAGGCTTAAGTTCATATACCTCTATCGTGCAAAGTACCCAATGAGAATCACTCAGCTCTTACCCAGGAGAGCATTTGCTGGTATCCTCAATTACTCGTATCCACGTGGCCGTATTTCGAGTAATACTATCACCATGAGACCTCTGATATTCATCGACCCCTACTCTAACGCAATAGAGATATGTACAAAAACATAACTATCAGGGAGTAATGGCACTATTCCCAGTGTTATAGTAATCAGCATCTTCGAAATTCATGTACAAAGTGATCACAGATTTTTCTGATCCAAGAGTGGTTTTCATTCAATGGTCAAATTCATCAGGACTAGATAGTGACATAAAAATCTCTGTGGGCATTTATCCAAGGCTCTCAAACACATTCTCCACTATGTATTAGAGAGAGGTTGAGTCATTAATGACGGATTATTCCGTGTTTGGAATTGGAGACTACATTAGGACTAAACACTAGATTCTCAGTCACCCTACATTTAACAAATATATGTCGTTGTAAGCTTTATGAAAATAGCCTCAAGATATCAGAAAATAGGGGTGCAGCAATGAGCCAAATCTCAGGATTCAGATACTGCATGAGGATGGGACAGAAAAGCTGGCAAAACATTGAGTTCCCCTGTGTTTTTCAGTTACAAAAGGTTGGATCATAATTCCAGAGGTGTACAACTCTTTCCTGGAGTATGCTGCTAACTAAATAAATAAATCAGAGAACTGGACATGTGTCTATTTTAATGATATGAGTGTACTTCATATTATAAGGAGCAATAGTAATTGCATTGGATATAGGTTTTGGGATCTAAAGAATAAAAGCTCATTTTCCAATATAAAATGATGCAAAAAAAAACTGAAAAAATACTGAAATCCCGGCACATGATACTCATCCAAAAGTGTTCAGCGAGAGATATCTAATGAATACCAACATGACAGGCTTTAAAATGTTTTTAGAAACATTGTGTCCGTGTGCTATGAACGAAAGTAGCCTCAGCATTAGAAGGGTCAAGCATCACACATGTATCCATAATCTACCCTGTACCCTCAACAGTCTGTAAAATTGTCCCGGTGAAATATTGAAGAAACATCCATGGTGTTATTAAACGGAGCTCCTATTTTTCTTAACAGACCACTAACCATAACATTTCATAAATGAGGAGAAAATATCCACTAGAAAAATGGATTAGTACATTTCTAGATTAATGAGAAAAAAAATAATTCTAGATTGCTTGAACTCTAGAACATGGTCAAAACAGTAGAAAGATTTCCCTCCTAAATACTCTTGGCTATCTATATACCACTTATCTAGGCAATCCGATAACGTTTAATACCCAGCATACTGGTTTCAAGCACCCATATATATGCTGGAATTTAGTATGGAGAAAAGACACAACATGTTTCCATTCTGTGTGCAGGCCTATGTGAGGTTCTGAGATTTGTCTCTTTTTTCTGAGGAGTAAAGGCCCAGACAGTCATAGCCAGTCTGATTATGAGGATAATGATGTATGCTTTGCATATCTAAAAAAACTCAAATGCCCCTTTAATCATAGTTAAACCTTATAAGCCACCTTAATATATAAATATCATGTTTCTATAGGATTCCCCCATGCCATGGGGACGAAGTAGCTCAGTTAGTTAGGTGTCGGAATAGTGATCAGAGGGTCACTGGTACAAATCCCAGCCGGGGCACTTAGGTGTGTCCTTGGGTAAGACAGTTTATTCCATATTGCTTCAGTCTACCGAGCTGTAAAATGGGTACCTAGCATAAATAAGGCAGTGCCTAGGGCGTGTGCGCGATTTGCTGCCAGCTGCTCTGGAATATGCCCCGGGGATTGAAATGGTTTCCGTGGGTACAGGCCTGCTAGGGGAGGAGGGTCGTGTGAGCGCTTGGGTGGATACAGGACTATAAACCGAATACCTTTACCTTTATGTCTCTGCTGGTATTAAAAGGAGACGTGTAGAGGTCAATGTGTTTTGTAATCTCAGTAATTGATTGGTGAGGGGCTGACCTATATCAACCAATTCATGCATGTAAACATTACAAGACCACCTAGCCAGTTTTATAATAGTTTTCAGACAGTGTCAAGTGGGAGAGGAGAAGGAGAGGGGGGCACATTACTGGTCAGCAACCTCTAAATATTTCATTGATCAGCTTGTACTGAGGTGCGGTAGTGCGGTACTGAGTGAGCGGCCAGTTTTAGGTTGGATGTATGAGGTTGGTTAGGAGATTAGAGGAAGAGAGCTTGAGGTGACATCTGTGCATTCAATAAATGATTCACTTGTACTTTGAGTAGGTGTGGTGGTTGGGAGTGACCTGTGCTGTGATGGGTAAGTATGGATGAGGGTGGCATATGCTGGTGTCTGTTATTTAGCTTTTACTGGGATGGGAGGGAGGGAGGGTATGGCTGTGGTTGACCTGTGTTCCAATCTTCACTTCTAATACTATGTGACAGAGGGACAGCCGTTTTTACATTTCCTAGCCCGTGGTGTTGCTCTGCATCAAAATGTGAGCCAACACTGTGGGTGGAGTTATGTTGGGTGATATAGTGATCACACATCCCTTCACCCAGTGATCTTTTTTTATGACCAACATATTGTTTATGGCCGGAATAGTCAATGAGCATGCTGGTAGTCAATTGTCTCTAGAGGGATGTGTGAATCATAGAAAATGACCGCAATCCATCAAGGCCATTATAAGTGTGCACCCTCTTTTGACAACTGGCATAGCTACCAGTATCACTCACCTGCATCTGACAAAAACCCTGGGTTTTCGGAGAGTGGCCACTGGACACAATCATACCTCTGAACTACCTGGTCAAGCCTATCGCCTGTACAAAGAGATTCGCTATTGTGACAGATTTTACAACCCACAAACAGACTATGAAAGACTTATCATGCGTCCCTCGGAGTTCTTTAATCATATTAAAGATTACCTTGAGTGCAGCACAAACACATATCTAATTGAGAAAGGCAAAATAGAAGGCCCATGCAGCAAGAGCATATCTAGCTTAACGTTTTGTGAGAGGTATTTTATATGAGCCAATGATCGCTCTAAAGGCTTAAGTTCATATACCTCTATCGTGCAAAGTACCCAATGAGAATCACTCAGCTCTTACCCAGGAGAGCATTTGCTGGTATCCTCAATTACTCGTATCCACGTGGCCGTATTTCGAGTAATACTATCACCATGAGACCTCTGATATTCATCGACCCCTACTCTAACGCAATAGAGATATGTACAAAAACATAACTATCAGGGAGTAATGGCACTATTCCCAGTGTTATAGTAATCAGCATCTTCGAAATTCATGTACAAAGTGATCACAGATTTTTCTGATCCAAGAGTGGTTTTCATTCAATGGTCAAATTCATCAGGACTAGATAGTGACATAAAAATCTCTGTGGGCATTTATCCAAGGCTCTCAAACACATTCTCCACTATGTATTAGAGAGAGGTTGAGTCATTAATGACGGATTATTCCGTGTTTGGAATTGGAGACTACATTAGGACTAAACACTAGATTCTCAGTCACCCTACATTTAACAAATATATGTCGTTGTAAGCTTTATGAAAATAGCCTCAAGATATCAGAAAATAGGGGTGCAGCAATGAGCCAAATCTCAGGATTCAGATACTGCATGAGGATGGGACAGAAAAGCTGGCAAAACATTGAGTTCCCCTGTGTTTTTCAGTTACAAAAGGTTGGATCATAATTCCAGAGGTGTACAACTCTTTCCTGGAGTATGCTGCTAACTAAATAAATAAATCAGAGAACTGGACATGTGTCTATTTTAATGATATGAGTGTACTTCATATTATAAGGAGCAATAGTAATTGCATTGGATATAGGTTTTGGGATCTAAAGAATAAAAGCTCATTTTCCAATATAAAATGATGCAAAAAAAAACTGAAAAAATACTGAAATCCCGGCACATGATACTCATCCAAAAGTGTTCAGCGAGAGATATCTAATGAATACCAACATGACAGGCTTTAAAATGTTTTTAGAAACATTGTGTCCGTGTGCTATGAACGAAAGTAGCCTCAGCATTAGAAGGGTCAAGCATCACACATGTATCCATAATCTACCCTGTACCCTCAACAGTCTGTAAAATTGTCCCGGTGAAATATTGAGGAAACATCCATGGTGTTATTAAACGGAGCTCCTATTTTTCTTAACAGACCACTAACCATAACATTTCATAAATGAGGAGAAAATATCCACTAGAAAAATGGATTAGTACATTTCTAGATTAATGAGAAAAAAAATAATTCTAGATTGCTTGAACTCTAGAACATGGTCAAAACAGTAGAAAGATTTCCCTCCTAAATACTCTTGGCTATCTATATACCACTTATCTAGGCAATCCGATAACGTTTAATACCCAGCATACTGGTTTCAAGCACCCATATATATGCTGGAATTTAGTATGGAGAAAAGACACAACATGTTTCCATTCTGTGTGCAGGCCTATGTGAGGTTCTGAGATTTGTCTCTTTTTTCTGAGGAGTAAAGGCCCAGACAGTCATAGCCAGTCTGATTATGAGGATAATGATGTATGCTTTGCATATCTAAAAAAACTCAAATGCCCCTTTAATCATAGTTAAACCTTATAAGCCACCTTAATATATAAATATCATGTTTCTATAGGATTCCCCCATGCCATGGGGACGAAGTAGCTCAGTTAGTTAGGTGTCGGACTAGTGATCAGAGGGTCACTGGTACAAATCCCAGCCGGGGCACTTAGGTGTGTCCTTGGGTAAGACAGTTTATTCCATATTGCTTCAGTCTACCGAGCTGTAAAATGGGTACCTAGCATAAATAAGGCAGTGCCTAGGGCGTGTGCGCGATTTGCTGCCAGCTGCTCTGGAATATGCCCCGGGGATTGAAATGGTTTCCGTGGGTACAGGCCTGCTAGGGGAGGAGGGTCGTGTGAGCGCTTGGGTGGATACAGGACTATAAACCGAATACCTTTACCTTTATGTCTCTGCTGGTATTAAAAGGAGACGTGTAGAGGTCAATGTGTTTTGTAATCTCAGTAATTGATTGGTGAGGGGCTGACCTATATCAACCAATTCATGCATGTAAACATTACAAGACCACCTAGCCAGTTTTATAATAGTTTTCAGACAGTGTCAAGTGGGAGAGGAGAAGGAGAGGGGGGCACATTACTGGTCAGCAACCTCTAAATATTTCATTGATCAGCTTGTACTGAGGTGCGGTAGTGCGGTACTGAGTGAGCGGCCAGTTTTAGGTTGGATGTATGAGGTTGGTTAGGAGATTAGAGGAAGAGAGCTTGAGGTGACATCTGTGCATTCAATAAATGATTCACTTGTACTTTGAGTAGGTGTGGTGGTTGGGAGTGACCTGTGCTGTGATGGGTAAGTATGGATGAGGGTGGCATATGCTGGTGTCTGTTATTTAGCTTTTACTGGGATGGGAGGGAGGGAGGGTATGGCTGTGGTTGACCTGTGTTCCAATCTTCACTTCTAATACTATGTGACAGAGGGACAGCCGTTTTTACATTTCCTAGCCCGTGGTGTTGCTCTGCATCAAAATGTGAGCCAACACTGTGGGTGGAGTTATGTTGGGTGATATAGTGATCACACATCCCTTCACCCAGTGATCTTTTTTTATGACCAACATATTGTTTATGGCCGGAATAGTCAATGAGCATGCTGGTAGTCAATTGTCTCTAGAGGGATGTGTGAATCATAGAAAATGACCGCAATCCATCAAGGCCATTATAAGTGTGCACCCTCTTTTGACAACTGGCATAGCTACCAGTATCACTCACCTGCATCTGACAAAAACCCTGGGTTTTCGGAGAGTGGCCACTGGACACAATCATACCTCTGAACTACCTGGTCAAGCCTATCGCCTGTACAAAGAGATTCGCTATTGTGACAGATTTTACAACCCACAAACAGACTATGAAAGACTTATCATGCGTCCCTCGGAGTTCTTTAATCATATTAAAGATTACCTTGAGTGCAGCACAAACACATATCTAATTGAGATAGACACAATAGAAGGCTCATGCAGCAAGAGCATATCTAGCTTAACGTTTTGTGAGAGGGATTTTATATGAGCCAATGATCGCTCTAAAGGCTTAAGTTCATATACCTCTATCGTGCAAAGTACCCAATGAGAATCACTCAGCTCTTACCCAGGAGAGCATTTGCTGGTATCCTCAATTACTCGTATCTACGTGGCCGTATTTCGAGTAATACTATCACCATGAGAACTCTGATATTCATCGACCCCTACTCTAACGCAATAGAGATATGTACACAAACATAACTATCAGGGAGTAATGGCACTATTCCCAGTGTTATAGTAATCAGCATCTTCAAAACTCATGTACAAAGTGATCACAGATTTTTCTGATCCAAGAGTGGTTTTCATTCAATGGTCAAATTCATCAGGACTAGATAGTGACATAAAAATCTCTGTGGGCATTTATCCAAGGCTCTCAAACACATTCTCCACTATGTATTTGAGAGAGGTTGAGTCATTAATGAAGGATTATTCCGTGTTTGGAATTGGAGACTACACTAGATTCTCAGTCACCCTAAATTTAACGAATATATGTCTTTGTAAGCTTTATGATAATAGCCTCAAGATATCAGAAAATAGGGGTGCAGCAATGAGCCAAATCTCAGGATTCAGATACTGCATGAGGATGGGACAGAAAAGCTGGTAAAACATTGAGTTCCCCTGTGTTTTTCAGTTACAAAAGGTTGGATCATAATTCCAGAGGTGTACAACTCTTTCCTGGAGTATGCTGCTAACTAAATAAATAAAACAGAGAACTGGACATGTGTCTACTTTAATGATATGAGTGTACTTCATATTATAAGGAGCAATAGTAATTGCATTGGATATAGGTTTTGGGATCTAAAGAATAAAAGCTCATTTTCCAATATAAAATGATGCAAAAAAAACTGAGAAATTACTGAAACCCCGGCACATGATACTCATCCAAAAGTGTTCAGCGAGAGATATCTAATGAATACCAAAATGACAGGCTTTAAAAAGTTTTTAGAAACATTGTGTCTGTGTGCTTTGAACGAAAGTAGCCTCAACCTTAGAAGGGTCAAGCATCACACATGTATCCATAATGTGCCCTGTACCCTCAACAGTGCGTAAAATTGTCCCGGTGAAATATTGAAGAAACATGCATGGTGTTATTAAACGTAGCTCCTATTTTTCATAACAGACCACTAACCATAACATTTCATAAATGAGGAGAAAATATCCATTAGAAAAATGGATTAGTACATTTCTAGATTAATGAGAAAAATAATAATTCTAGATTGCTTGACTCTAGAACATGGTCAAAACAGTAGAAAGATTTCCCTCCTAAATACTCTTGGCTACCTATATACCGCTTATCTAGGCAATCCGATAACGTTTAATACCCAGCATACTGGTTTCAAGCACCCATATATATGCTGGAATTTAGTATGGAGAAAAGAGACAACATGTTTCCTTTCTGTGTGCAGGCCTATGTGAGGTTCTGAGATTTGTTGAGGAGGGTGCTCGGGCGGAGGCGGGAGAAGGTCCGCCCAGTTCAGGTTGGGTCCACCCCCCTTGCTTGCTCCTGAGCGGTTATGGCGAGAGCGCCGCACAGGCATGCCATTCTCATCTGGAAACAAACAAAATAAAACTTTTTAATAATATAACAAATTTCTTTTGTTAAAATAGAAAACTCGAACAAGTATGCTTGCCATTAAGTGAATAGCTCACATGGTACTTAAAACATTGTAACTCTGACCAAAAGCCTATCACTACCCAGGGCCTTCATCTTAGAGTATGACTTAATAGTGAGTATTTGAGCCGATCTTTCTCTTTTCCCTTACAGAATTATCCAGAAGATATATATACATACATACTTAACTTAAATTCATACTGCTGTATACTTGCCATTAAAACTTCAGTCCATACTAAGTATATAAGTCTTCTGATGAGGAATACATTAAGCCTCACAAAAGTACCCTCCCAGAAGGGGGTAAGATTTTTGGCACAATTGAAATGGAGCTCCTTTTCACAATTAAGGACTGGGGGCCTTCAAATTTCACAAATGTGGAGGAAATATCAATACGACCGGGACAGTTTTTTTGTTGTAGAAGGTTTTCATGTGGTGGTTGGGGGTGTTGTACATGTTGTCTATATTGTCCTTCATCTCCTTGTTGTGGTCAAGGTAGTTGGTCAGGTCAGGCCTCGGGTGGTCAGCAGCTAGAATAAAACAAAGGAATTTAAAACATCCATTTTATATGTATATTTTGATAATAATAATAATGATAATAATGATAATAATAATAGTAAAAATGATAATAATAATAATAAGAAGAAGAAGAAGAAGAAGAAGAATGTTGATAATGATAATAATGATAATAATGATAATAATAATAATAATAATAATAATAATAATAATAACAATGATAATAATGATATAAATAATAAAAACAATAACAATAATAATATTATCAATAATAATAATAATGATAATAATAATTATAATAATAATAATATCAACAATAATAATAGTAATAATAATAATAATAATAATAACAGTAATAATAATTATAATAATAATAATAATAATAATAATAATAATTCATACTGGATGCAGGCCCTGAAGGCAGCCATGGCAAGATGAACTGCTATACTTACTGTTACATTGGTAGGCCTGCCATTTCGGCAATGGACGAGGGTTAGTTCTGCTTTCTCCCTCTGAATCAGATGAAATAAGTGTCAAAAAGTCATTCATAACTCTGGATGTGTTACACTTTTTCAAAAACCATTGATATTCACTTCTGGGTATTTTGCATATTCTTTAATAGAGGTTCACAAATTTCTCTTTAATTTAGCCACACCTCAGCCCCCCAAATATATGAGATTTTCTGGCGTAAAACAGGTGTATTTGCCAGGACTTTTATTTCCACCAAAACGACTTTTTTGGGTATCTCCCGTTTTTAATTTTCCCGGCCCGCACACATCTATATACCAACACCATACCAACAAAAATGGTGAAAGGTACCGTTATTGATTTAACCTTCTTGAACCCATTACGTAAATTCAGGAAGATTGATTCCTCATTAACCCACTCACACTAGAGATCATCTAGTAAGTATCTTCTGCTACTCTCATACTTCTGAAAATAGCTTGGGAATAAAGCATAAGTTCACAAAATATTTGGAGAGGAGTTGTTGCTTGGCTTCTGGTAAACATTTCCCCTTCAAATATTTTCCAAAGGATTGCTTTCGTTAGAAAAATATTATCAAAATTGTCAGGCCATTTTTGGCCGCTCTGAGTGTGAATGGGTTAAGACTACATGATTCACAGTTAACTCACCAGGTGGCAGTGCTCTGTGGTTGTCCTTAAGAAGGCTGTCATGGTTGTAGTAACTAGCAGCGCAGGGATCGTCCGCCTTGTGCACGGGAACGGAAATAACGCCGTTCTTATGCAGCTTCTTCCTGGCATGTCTCTTCCTATAGATCCAGATACTAAATACGCACAGCGCGAACCACATCGTTCCTCCGATGGTATCGATCAGGGTGGCGATGAACCACGGCTACTTCACGAACCCCTGAATAAACCCTGACACCTCTTCATGGCCTGAAAGGAGAGAGTACCAAATTATTATTATTATTGTTATTATTATTATTATTATTATTATTTTTATTATTATTGTTATTATTATTATCTTTTTTATTATTATTATTATTATTATTATTATTATTATTATTATTATTATTATTATTATTATTATTATTATTATTATTATTATTATTATCATTTATTTTTACTATTATCATATTATTATATTTATTATTTATTATTACTATTATCATTATTATTAAAATTATTATTATTACTATTATAATTATTATTATTATTATTATTATTATTATTATTATTATTATCATTATTATTATTGTTATTATCATTATTATTATTAATATTATTATTATTATTATTATTATTATTATTATTATTATTATTATTATTATTAATATTATTATTATTTATTATTACTATTATCATAACTATTATAATTATTATTTATTATTACTATTATCATTATTATTATTATTATTATTATTATTATTATTATTATTATTATTATTATTATTATTATTATTATTATTATCATTATTAATATTAGTAGTAGTAGTAGTAGTAGTAGTAGTAGTAGTAGTAGTAGTATCATTATTATTTTATTTCATTTTATTTGAAAAAGTTAGAATTTTTTTTATTGTGTATCAATCAATCCAATACAAGAGTACAGTAGCAAATTTAGTATAGCGCTGGCACATTGAGTATATTTTTCAGCAATGGTCTCTCGCTACGTATCCATTCTTCTATTCATCTAAGCTATTACTACTCCCCATATTAACTCACCGATTATGAAAGCTTTGCTCCTGACGCCCTCCCCCATCTTGGTCCAGGCGGAGATGCGGATGCGGTAGACCATACCCTTCACCAGGTGGCGTATCACGATGGAGTGCGTCGAGCCATTCACTGTGATGTTGCGGTGGTACTTCGTCTCATTACCCATGCAGTAAATCTGAAAGACAGAGTTGGGAATTTTTCATCACATTTATGCCATAGTGTGGCTAACATACCATGCAGTAAATCTGAAAGAGATAGTTGGGAATTGGGAAATTTGTTTTTTATCACATTTATGCCATTGTTAAGTGTGGCTAATCCACGGTGATGTTACAATGGTACTTGGTCTCATTTCCCATGCAGTAAATCTGAAAGACAGAGTTGGGAACTTTTCATCACATTTCTGCATGACTAGTCAGTCGTAAGTAGTGGAAGAAACAGGAGTACCCGGTGAAAACCACAGCCTAACCCCAAGTCACTGGTAACTCTCTCACATGCCCTGTTATCAGCCTAGATGCTGTAGGAAAGCATATGCTAATAAATGCTTCAAATGGTTAAAATCTTGTACATTATGCACTCCTGGTTTATAAAAACTAGATACCAGTGACTATTTCCATATATGCTTGCATTTGTCCTAGTCCAACAGTCGCAGATATAGACTAGCTCCTAGTCTATGATTTACTTATATTGTGCTTTTCTCTGTTCTGGCCTATCTTTTGTTCAATATTTAGGTGTTAGGTTTAGATGCTGTTGATAGATGGCACCAGTGGTGGTCACCCTGGTCAGTCAGAACCATATATAAATAGACCCTTGCTGGCCGCCTGGTGAGCCAATATATAACTAAATATGGGTAGACAGTTTAGAATGGTATATAAACATTAGGTGAGTTATTAAAGAAGTGATAAATTTTCTTGGCCTAGGACTAGGCTATCGCCGATACAGAGGGAGCTTAATTGCCGAACTTGCCTTTAAATCAAAATGTTGATTCTCTTGCTGCACTTGTCATTTTTTTACGTTTATTAAAATGAACTCCCTATATAGAAATCTTGGGTCTTCCTCAATTTAATATGCAACAGTAACAGATGTGCTTACCTTATAATGTGAGATTTCGTCATTTCTCTCCCCGATGTGGCCAATACAAAATGAAGCAAAAAGCTGAAAATGATTGAAACCCTGGCATATGGGTACTCATCTGAGAGTACTAAGCGAGAACTTTCTAATGAATACCAAAGTGACAGGGTTTTGATGGTTTTCAAAAAAATGTATAGCCTTGTTTATATCACCAGTAAGAAAGGGGTCATTGGAGGACCACACTTATTATATCCAGTGACTTACCAATTCCTCCATTCTCAATACTTGTTTAGTTATATCCTATATTGTTTGCTATTACTGTGGAACAGGTAAATATCGCGCAACAAAAATTATCTGAAAAAACAATTTATCGTTTTTTTACGTGCATTATATTTCATGAGTTCTGCAGCGCCATCTATTGAACCAAAGCTGTAATCAAAAAATATAAACATTGTGCAGCCATCTTGCA
>OZ012701.1:25000-37500 GCA_963942565.1 Maea johnstoni
CAGTTGTTTGTATTGTGCCCATTTTATAGCAAAATGCTTCCGATTAGTTTTCAGTCGGAAAGCTGCTAACATACTTTATAGGAACTGGAACTAAACCCTACCATTCATATGGTATCATAAATGAGAAAATATGCAGGGATATGTCTGGACTAAACCACCGTGTAATGCGTCTATGGTTAAAGCGGGATGCATAAAATCGCTATCAATTAAGAGCTCATCTCCCTTTCTAAAACCTATGTTTTTACATGCAAAGAGTTACACGTGTGGTTTGAAGGTTTTCGCTTGCCATAGTATGTCACACATACACACACACACACACACACACACATAAACACCATAACTAGCTGCACTCTACCATGCACGGGTGGTCCGCATGCGTGAAGCGCCATTTATTAGGAGTGAGCGCGGGTAGAACATCCTATTGCAAATGCCCATTAGGCTCTGATTGTGAGAGGATTGTAGTAGATGCAAGGTAGGAGGGGTGGTTCTAAGACAATATGTATATTACATATATATATATATATATATATATATATATATATATATATATATATATATATATATATATATATATATATATATATATATATATAAATATATATATATATCAAGCCCTATACTTTTCAACTTATATTAGCAATCCTTGAAATTTGTTTGGCATTTAATCATCAAACGTCTCTTCTTGGAATTATATTGGCATGCAGACATCAGAACTACTTGCCCACTTGCCGTTGCATTTGAAATTTCGAAAAAAAAATGTTGATTTTGTAGCATATTGCGGCTAAGTTGTGTGACTAGCCAGTTATAACTGGTGGAGGAAACCACCGCCTAATGCCAAGTCACTGCCAACATTCTCATGCTGTGACCGGGATTCGAACCCACGCAGGGGTGAGAGTTAGCAAGCAGTCTTAGACCACAGGGATGATTGAATTATTTATATATTTATATAGTGTTCGCCCGATTGTTCGAACATGCCGAACCTAATAATGAGCATTCGTTTCACCTCCGATTATGATCATTGAATGCATTTTGGCATCTTTGAGCAAAAAAACGATCATGGATAAAAATTACATTGAAAAAAATAGCTGGACCTTTGGTAGTCCAGCCGGCCAGAACAAACTGTAAAACAAAAGTTTATTCACCTGTTTATGGCCCCACCAAACAGGATCACTGTCGGACCACTCCAAAGAGGTGTATGAAGCCGGATCCATCTCTTTGAGCGATCGATGTAACCATGCCCCCAACATGATTTTCATTGCTTCATAGAATCATAGGGTACCATAACTTGACTATATGACATACAGATGTGTTTTGAAGCGGTACCATATCTTGAAAAATGTGATCGATTCTGAACACTACTTATCTATTATGCGTTCTATTATTTTTGGCACTAGCTGTTGGACTCTATCTGATAACATTGGCGGTGGGGGTGATTAATTACATCCTATGTTTCCTTCTTTCCCTTTCCCTCACTTGTAAATTCTTTTTTGCATCTCTTTGCAACATTTTGTCCTTTGCAAAATTCTGAACACTACTTATTTATCATGCATTCTATTTTTTGACACTTGTTGTTGGACTCCCCTTGATAACATGGGGGGTATTATGGATTACATCCTATGTCTGCAGTGCAATCAATGCTGCGCTATAAAACTAAAGCGTGCCTATTCTTTGCAAGCAGGGGGTCCTGCTATAAGGTGGTCCTGAACTTTTCATTTTTTTCAGATGGATGCTGGTGATAACTCATGACTGAGAACTAGAAACTAAAACAAAACAAGAGCATGGTTCAGTAAGTATTTAGGGTAGTTTGATTGTGTGTTTTTTATCTATTTACTTTTTTATTCTTGGGCCATATCAAGCTATTCAAATCGTTGCGGACGGAAAGTTTAGAGGGTTTAATTAAATATTTTCCTTCAATTCATGTAAACTTCCTGATTTGGCTGTTTTATGTTATAGATATATCATTCTAAAACACTTATAAAAAAGTTGGTTAATTTTTTTTGACAAAATAGTAGATTTTAGTGAATTTATTGCTGCTGCGAACGGGAAACTCTGCAACGGAGGTTATAGATACCTTCAGAAAAACAAAAATCTTTCTTAAAATACTGAAGAAAATTAAACTTTTGCACATGTGCAATGTAGCCAAGATCCTCAACTCTCTATATCTGCATGTATTTCAAATTTTGATCATCCCACTCAAATTTTGGAGAAATTATTTAGTGTTGAGGACGGAAAGTGCATACTGTTGCGGACGGGAAGAGGAGAGGAAGTATTCAGCACATACAACATTTGTAAGAGGTCAAAATTTGATAACATCACTCAAAAATTGAAAATAGTCGAATGGAAGACTGACATAAGAATGTTTATACAAAATTTGATTGGATTTAGCTCAGAGACTGATACTCTCAATTCTATGTTCTTAAATTATTGTAGCTTAAACATTGAAAACACTCAAAACAAGAATTCAACATTCTTTCTATAAGGAAAGATAACTATGTAAAGCAATTTAAGCAAGTTAAGAGAGGATTCTTATAGCCAGGTTGTTGAATGATGCTGGTGCTCCAAATTACAATCGGGCTATATACCCAGATCTTAGCACTGAAATCTTAAGTGCAATCTAACACATATTAGCAATGCAATTACAAGTTAAGATGTACCACTGATTTTCATGATGTGTATGTTTGGTTAGGAATACCAATTCAGTTCATATCCAATACTGGATATTAATTCACCCAATAGACATGTTAGATCTGAGCCCCCCAAAATAGTCAACTGTCAATAAGGTCAAATATGCATGAATGAAAATATCACATAGGTGTTTTAAAGTATTAAGCAAACTGGACACTCAGTAACTACACATATTCATAAATCATTCAGAATACAGATACTTTGGTATCATTTGAAGCAACTTTCTCAGGGTCCTTTATGTTTTACTCAACTTTTTCTGGAACGCTCTGTATCTGATGTCATGTTGATGATGCAATGAGGAGAAATGATTTAGCTTTTTACCTGCTCATCTAATTTGTTGATCTAGATAATTAATTTTCATGAGTTCTCATTGGTTCTAGCATAGGTCTCATAATAAATGATTCAACCAATGTACAGGTGTACAATTCGAGCACTGTCTAGACATGAACCTTCATCCTGTCTGCAAATGCAATCAGTCTCCACCCCTACATCCTTAATCCTGAAGCCACCTATTCAGTCAATCGGGGTAAATGCAATTTCCCCCAAACTCTTTCCTCCCTCCCAAGACTGGAGAATTAGAGGTAAGTGCAATTTCCCCCTACCCTATTCTTCTTCCCAGACTGGAGAATCAGAAGTGTTAATGAGAGGTGGAAGTGTAGGTAATACAGAATCCACATTGCCTGGGCTATACCAGCAACCTTGATTTGTCCAGGAAGTGATTAAAATTGACCAGGTGGTGATTGAAATCATCTACCTCTGAAAACAAACTAAATTATGCTTTTCACAACTTCCTCTGCTTAATGATCTAAAGGAAGCATCACAGCTAAATCAGGAACCAAGGAATATCATGTTGAGACTGCACTACAGTAGAAAGTAACAGTAAAAGGCTTTTATTTTGATTGTTCTGGCGCGAGAGAGGAGAGGATGTTTCGTGTGCCAGGGGAATTCCACAGAATCAAAGCACTCTGCAAAGAGAGAGCGATCTCTATGAAGACACACAGACAGACAGACAGACGGGCAGACGGTAGTCGTGCTTTTGCTTAACCCCTCCAATGCAGAGGCTACTTTCATTCAAAGCACAAGGACGCAAAGTTTTATAAAAACCATCTAACCCTGTCATGTTGGTATTCATTTTAAATATCTAACTGAGTACTCTCAGATGAGTACCATAAGCCAGGGTTTCAGTCATTTTTTAAAGGTTTTTTGCATAATTTTGTGTTGGCCAAATTAGCAACAAGCAGCATAAGGGTTAATCACAGTACTCTGATGGAAAATATAAAAGCCACGCATCGCAGACATCAAAGTTTTCCTGTTGGATGAATATTCATGGGAGATAAAAGCAGTAGTTGATCTATCACGATATCTGCTCATGGATTAACTATTACAGTACTATACAAACTAGGCCTTAAAAAGATAGTTGTTTGTTTCCTGTAACCCTACCCTAACCCGCCCTCCCAACTCCCGATCAACGTAAAACATGCATAAAACACATTTTTTACCAAAAAATAATCCAAAAAAATATCTTTTTACCGTCCTACCTACCCTATTTTTTTCAGACCGTTACAGGAAACAAACAGTTTCTTTTTTTAGGCCCTATCAGACCTCCTATACAATATAGACATTCAATTCCTGCACCAGTCGACCGGACATCTGCTAGTGCCAGGTTGTACAAACACCCATGGATATCATGTCAAAATAATAATCCAAGCACAGGACAATTACGAAAGTTGCCAGTGACTTGAGGTTAGGTGATGGTTTTCACCAGGTACTTCAGTTTCTTCCACCAGTTACAACTGCCTAGTCTCGACAATAATCAAAATTCTGGAAATTCCCAACTATGCTTTTATAAATTTCAAGAAAATTGTCGAGCTGCTTTCTGGTGCTGTGAACATAAATTGGTTATGTGAAACACAAGCATTCCTCATGAATCTGTCATCAGATTCTCTGATATCTTTTGAAATATGATACATGATTCCACAAAATTGTTGCCGGAAAGTTGTAGTTTAAGTTCTGAGGGACATTTCTCCTTCAAATATTTTCCAAAATACACCTTTCTTAGAGAGAAATTGCCATGCCATTTTTATATTCGACAAGTATGAATCGGTTAACTCATTCATACCTGTAGCATCTAACATCGCACTCACAGTTTTGATGACATCTTTGTGACCAGAGTTTTTTTCAGAAAACATTTCAGGGAGAAATCCTGTTTAGAACAAAACCAACAGCCCTCCTTCAAATATTTTGTGAAATTCAAACTTGATTCCAAAGTTATTTTCAAAACTATTATAGGTCCAGACGACAACACTTGTCAATGAGATCTCCAGGTATGAATGGGTTAATGTCAGGACTGGATATTCCCTCAACGCTACTTTATCCCAAAAACAAACAGCATTTCTGCCAACACAACCAATCCATCTATTTCTCATGAACATACCATTTATCAAAAGAGGGTTTCCATGACATATTGATCTAATCGCAGTGCCCTATCAACCTATATCAATATTATTGGAAAGATAACAATGATCTACATCAATGGAAAGTCTATTTTGAGTATACAAGATCCCAAATGGAAATATAAAGTGATTGACCCATTCACTAACAAAACTGTATGCTCATAGAAAAATAAACAATCAACAGTACATATTTAGTGTGCACAATGCATAGTGGGCGAATATTAAACATCATGAAATGACCTTGAAAACAAATCCAAGGTCATCAAAATCTAATTACTCTTTGGGAATTCCATAAGAAAGCAACCAGCAATATTAACCTTCCCAATACTGAGTATCCATATGCCAGGGTTTCAGTCATTATTTTCAAAATTAGCCATCAGCAGCATAATGGTTAACCCTCAAACTACTAATCCAACACCATATCAACAGTGCAACTATTATGCTGAGTATGTATGTAAGAAGCAGAGTGGTACTCATATTTTGCTCCTACCTCCAAGGCCCATTACCTAACTGTAATCCTCTTTTCTGTAAATTGAACCATTAAAACAACAGGGATCTCTTTGGAGAATTACCATACCCATAGAGTGAAGATGGATGTGGTCGAACCTTTTATTGAGATAAAAATCCATAGCTGCCATTGATCACCTGACTCTTAATTGCCTTCCAGCCATACTTCCTGTCCCAATCACTTTCCCATCCGAAATAGCACTAACTGTTGCGGACAGATAATTTTCAAACTCCATTTTTACCAATCATGTGATTTATTTTCTGCATTTTTTTACATTAATAGATATGCATTATAATGAAGTAAGAGGATTCCAAAAATGGCAACATTATCACTTAAAATGAATTTTTTATAAAAACTTTTCAAAGTTTTTTTGTTGTGGACGGGACAATGGCCATCAAACCAGTTCAATACCTCATTGATCTATGATCACCAGACCAAATATGTTCAGTGGTAATGGACTTCAGTCTCACACATACAAAAAGACACCAAAAAGTGTACTTCTGACAACCCTATCAAAAAAAAGATGCTTTTAATCACTTTTCCGTCCGCAACACTAAAAAAATATTTTTAAAGGTAAAACTCAATTTCATGTAAGGTGGATGGGTTTAGGCTAAGATTTTCTCTCATTTTTGTACACTTCAGTATGTCTATTTTCAGTACATCTTCACTTCATATCGGTAAAATGAAATTATTTTCTAAAGTTCTCCGTCGCAATTATTATGATATGGCGTTCTATGCCTCTAAACCTCCTTCACATCATTGAGTATGACTTAGAATCCAAACCCGTGCTGTGCATGGGGGCAAGCTAGTAAGTATATAAATATACACTATCAACGTGAAATGGCCTATTATTAGTATTAGTCAAAACCTCAGGATGAATTTCCAATACTTACTATGTACATTTTAATTTAGTATTTGAGAGGGCAGATCTCGAACCTGCTACGTCAAAAGGAGTATGCGGACTGTGCATGCTCCCAAAGGTAAATAGTGAGTCAATATTATTGGTTCGTGATAGATTAAAGCCTACTTAGTATGCCCCAGTTGCCTTCTACCCACTGTTTGTCCTGTTTCACTCTAATGAGTTGGTCTGCAACGAGGCTAGGGAGTGGGGTTGTCTGACTGTCGTCACTGCTCATAGCGTTTAGCCAAGTGAACAGCACGAACAGAAACCCAGCAGTAAGGTATGTGCATTTCACTGGTACATATTTATTTGTGCTCATCTTTGTGCTGTTGTTGTTATTGGTTGTGCTGCTTATTAGTTGTTTCTAATGCAGATATGCATATACTAGTATTCAAAAGTACTCGCTTGAAGGTTTATAGTCTTTTAAGCAGCACTCCCACATACATGATTTTTGAACACGACTGCAACACGACTGCCTTGTCGTAATGAAACAAGTAGCAATGGTGTTACAGTCTTGTTCAGCCATTTCAGGTTTTTTAGTCGTGTTTCCAACACGACAGCTTTGAAAAGTTCAAAACTGCCGTAATTTTGGAAGTACGGTCGTAATCGTCGTGTTCCAATCTTGTCGCTGCATTTGTTGTCGTGTTCCAATCTTGTTACTGTATTTTTTTTGTCATGTTATAGTTATTTTAGTCGGGATGCAGCCTAAAGGCTTTTTTAACTTAAAGATATACCCGCGGAAATATTTGCTACGACTGTAACACAATAACATCATGATGTCAGTATGAAAGCATATTGACTAAAAAAATACAAGACTTCAATGCGTCTAAAAGAATTGCTACTTGTTTTTAAGTCTTCAACTCTTTTTTGATCACGTGATCCACGCTCCTCAACTGTCGCTCACAACAAAAGCGCAAGCTGAACATGAAGGGGACTAGGAAAACTAAACGCAAAAATGATGAGAAAGCCCAGCAAACACAAAATATTTACAAAATTACTTTAAAAAGGACGGAAAAAAGATTGTGAAAAACAGTCACAATAACCATGAGTAAGACATTAGGGAAATGTTCCAGTTACCCAAGTGTAAGCATTGGTGAAATAATAAATATAAACAATGTAATACAATACAAATATGATGAAATTAAACATTGATGAGAATTCAGGAATATTTTCTCAAAATATCAAAGTTATTTTTTTTCACAATAATGTTTTATCAACATCTAAGGTTAATGTTTATGCATCTGCTTACTACAAACGATGTTTTAAACATTTATTGAATTATCATTAACACACTAAAAAATGTTTCTAAAAGGTCTGAGAAAGTCAAAATAGAATATTAAAATATCCATTCATGAAGTGTTGAACAATATCTTTACATAATAATGTTTGATGATATAAAACTAGAATGTTTCTTAACATTCAAATGAGTGTTTAAAATCTGCCTATTGCAAATGTTTCTTTTAATATTTATGAAATATTGTATTTACAGTTTTAGTTGTTTGTAAAATGTCTGAACAAAGTAATAAATGAATATCAAAATTTATATTGATAAGATAATCACCAATAATTTTGTACAATAAATGTTTGATAACATTATCCCATCTGCATTAGCATGTTTCACATCTGCTTATTACAAATGTTTTTTTTTAAACATGGGTTCGGTATTAAGAATGTATCATATAACATCTGAAATATCTGCACAAAGCTGCGATGAAATATTAAAAATGACATAGAAAAATGTTCAATTTTCTTCGAAATGTTTTTCTGATTATTGGTTCATCATTACTATAAAACAGTCCTTAAATTACACGAAAGCATCATTAAAATACCAATTGCAACACAAAAATATTGTTAAAGAATGCCCTATGATATTGCCACCTAAAAGTACCAAAATGTAAAAAATAGGGCAACGATTAAATATTATTGTCCTAATATCAAAAATGTAACTTTTTTATTCTAAAATTGTTAGCAACCATTGGTCATGAGATTCTTTGGAATAGCAACATTTCTTGCAAAAATTGGATAAAAAATCATTGATAAGCATTAATTATACCTTTAAACATTTACAAACAAATAGTTTATATATTATTACTGGCTTTGATTTAAAATTGTAGGTTTCTTAAAGAGCATGAAATACCAGTATGTATCAGTGAGGAAGTCATAGAAATAGCTGATAAATAATCTAAGCAACATTGTATAAAAATGTATTTTACGTATTGTGACAATAATAATTTAGATGTTATAAGAATTGCTACGGTACTAGTTATCAGGCCAAACCTTCTAATGTCAATGGATATCTTTCAATCATAATTTGAAAATATTTGATGAATAATTTTTGCAATATTGTATTTCAAGATATTGTGAAAATAGAAATTCAGATATTATAAGAAATATCATGGAATTGATTTTCAGATCGAACGTTTTAAAATTAGTAAATATTTTCAGTATCATTTCACAGATATAGGGTAAAATTTTTTAGACATAGCACATATGCTTTGTGTTTGCCGGGAGTGGCCAAAAAAAAGAAAACAACACAAAAGAAGTCATCATCTGGCTGTGAATAAAGTGATTCAGGTCAAAAATACTCCACAACGGTTGAGGCTGTATGTTGAATGCATTCACACAGGTCCATCAAAATTCTCACATTTCTCATTGGGAGAGGTGCACGTACGTAACACAACATTTCAATCGTAATGCACATGCCCTATAGTCTCAACGCAATTGTTTGACTACAGGTAGCAGTTTTTTAACACGTGTTAGAAACAACTTTAGATTTATAGCACTCGTTTTGTATTATTTGTATTCTCATTATTGTCGTTTAACAGTTATTTCTCGTTGAAATGAATCATAACGCAGTCTGGTTAAGAACACTTCAATGAACTTTTACATTCTTGTTGCAGTCTAAATAATCAAGTTGGTATCGTGTTGCATTCTCAGTGCAATCGCGTATAGGGTTTAGTGATTTCTGACCATAAGACAGCTACTTGTTCTTCACACTGCAGGTGTTTTAGTCGTGTTGAAGTCTTGTTAGAAATCGTGTACGTGGGAGCCTTGCTTAAAATAGCACTCCCACATACACGAGTTTTGAACACGACTGCAACAAGACTGCCTTGTCGTGATGAAACAAGTAGCAGTCGTGTTACTTTCGTGTTTAGTCATTACAGTTTTTAGGCTTGTTTCCAACATGACAGCTTTGAAAAGTTCAAAACTGTCGTAATTTTTGAAGTATGGTCGTATTCGTCGTGTTCCAATGTTGTATTGTATCTTTTGTCATATATATATATATATATATATATATATATATATATATATATATATATATATATATATATATATATATATATATATATATATATATATATATATATATAATATATATAATATATAAAGTTTAACATATAACAATAAAGATAAATATGTATATGTATATGTACATATATACATATAAATATTTCGCTAAAAATATCTGAGGCACACCTATCTAGAAAAGATAAATATGTATATGTATATGTACACACACACATACATATATATATATATATATATATATATATATATATATATATATATATATATATATATATATATATATATATATATATATATATATATATATATACATATATATATATATTTATATATATATATATATAACAGCAAAAGTGCCCATTAGGTGACCATGCTATTTTTGGCAACCATTGGGTGACACTTCATATATCTGCCATTTAAGGTATGAGGAGAACCACGCTAAGCAAGGCAAACTATTTGCAAAAGAGATGTTCATTTGTGGTGAAATATTCCATGATTGGTTTATCTTAAAAGATATAGTTTTTTGATGTGTCAACCGATGGTTAAGGGGTACTTTGTGATTCCACAAATCCAACCATTAAGGAACACCAATCATAGTACATCACCAGAACCAACCTTATGGCGACATATACTTTTTTTTCAACAATTGCAACCATCAGCTGACATACGCTATATGTTTTATCAACAGAACCAACCATCTGGGGCAATTACTTATAAGGAGGTTGTTTTTTCAGTATTATATCTACATGCACATCCATTTTACCTGTATGCCATAAAAAATTCATTTATATCACATTCCGATTTGTATGACCACTGTTTGTTGTACAGTATACATAAAAATAAATGACGTCCGTTGATTATAGTTTGGGAATGAAGAAGAATGCAGCCAGTCATTGCTTGAAATATCTCCGCTCAAAATGCTTGTGTAAAAGTTTTTTATTTTCTCTTTCAATTCTTCGGGAAAAAGTAAAATTTAATTTACCCTCCCTCTAGAGTGGTTGAGAAAAATAAGGTTTTATTTTCTTTCCCTCAAAAAACAGTTGTGAAAATAAAATGTTTTAATATATATTTTTAACAACGTTCAATTGATTGGGGCAACACGGTGCATATATATGGAAATAAGAACAGCAAGAAGTAGTTAAGATTAATTTCTGTAACTCACAAATTCCCATGAGAAAACCTTACCTTTCGCTCTGCGTCAGGCGAATCTGACGAAAAGTTTTCTCATTCTGCTGAAAGTACCTTAAACTTAGAGCTTTTTTTGCTTAACGTTAATCAAAATTTATGTCGGTTAGGGGGTGGGGGGAGCTGATGATACATGTGTTACCCTTATTGTAGAAAAGGTGTACGGCAAGATGTATGACATCTTGCTGAACACCATTTTCACAACAAGGATAACTAATCATATAGTTATCTTTGATAAAAAAAGACTGCTTCAAATCAAAAACATAATTAAATAAGAGGGACTGGATTAGTATATATACACGCAATATATACAGACCAATAGGGATAGTATGTATAAATATAGGAAAAAAAACCTACTAGAGTCCAAGGGGACCTGTACATACACGCTAGATATATAGACCAATAGGGATAGTATGCATACATAATAGAAAAATCCTGTAAGAGTCCGAGGGGATCTGTCCATACACTACTACTACTACTACTACTACTACTACTACTACTACTACTACTACTACTACTACTACTACTACTGAACAATCTACTTGTGCTATTATTACTACTACTTTTATAGACTGGACTATCTCAGTTTACAATTGCCTAGATGTTAATTATCTACGCTAATCTGGCTATTTGAACGTTTATTAGATATGTTCAGGATCTCGTTGGCAAATGTAGTGTCTGAAGTCCACCTATAGTGAGAATTTACCAGTCAGGTTTCTGACGCTACATATGCCAACGTTCAAACAGCCTCATTAACATAGAAAATTAACATCTAGACATATGTAGTGTCAGATATTTCGGTCTACTACTACTACTTCTACTACTACTACTACTACTTCTACTTCTACGTCTGTAGCAGTGGCTGTTAAGTTGCTGTTACTGACAGTAGTAGTAGTAGTAGTAGTAGTAGTAGTAGTAGTAGTAGTAGTAGTAGTAGTAGTAGTAGTAGTAGTTGTAGTAGTAGCAGCAGCAGCATTTGTTTATTGTAGTAGTAATAGTAGTAGTAGTAGTAGTAATAGTAGTAGTAGCGGGACAAAGTAGCTCAGTTGTAGTATGTATAAATAATAGAAAAATCCTGTTAGAGTCCGACGGGATCTGTCCATACACTACTACTACTACTACTACTACTACTACTACTACTTCTACTGAACAATCTATTTGTGCTATTATTACTACTACTTTTATAGACCGACTATCTCAGTTTACAATTGCCTAGATGTTGATTATCTACGCTAATCTGGCTATTGGAACGTTTATTGGATATGTTCAGGATCTCGTTGGCAAATGTTGTGTCTGAAGTCCACCTATAGTGAGAATGTACCAGTCAGGTTTCTGACGCTACATATGCCAACGTTCAAACAGCCTCATTAACATAGAAAATTAACATCTAGACATATGTAGAGTCAGATATTTCGGTCTACTACTACTACTACTACTACTACTACTACTACTACTACTA
>OZ012701.1:45000-107760 GCA_963942565.1 Maea johnstoni
ACTACTACTACTGTAGTCTGGCAGCCTTAACCCTATGGACAAAATATATGAACAAATCAGTGTCAATGTCGCATTTTCAGGCCCCTGTATTTCAAGAACGCAAATACTTACATTAAGCCTGATATTCACCAATACAATAGCAAATATAGCAAGTACTTCACAAATGACATTCAATTTCAACCCCCCCCCCCCCTCCTTTTGGGGTGAATCTTGTGTCAGGTTTTACTTTTTAATGATTGATAAAAAGAGAACAAGGCATGCCTTTTCAAAAAATGTTGGATGACACCCTGACATCCGTTAGTATTTTGAGATATTAGCCTCTCTCACCCGCTTTATCACAAATTAGCCTAAGTATTTGACACATGCATTTTGGGAATCAAATGGTAACAAATTTGCTCAAAATGTGGAATCGTTATTGCCCAGAGTATCAAGGAGGAAACCATCTCACATTTCTCCGATTTTGACAGTTCTAAAGTTAAGCGATTTAGAAGCTGAACATCACATTTTTCTGAAAAAAGCCTAGATAAATAGTTATGAAATCCAAATGCAGCAAAACAATGTGATAACCTCTTCATAAGTCATTTCTCCATACTGCATGGTACTTGGTCCAGATGTGCTTATATTAAGTGCCTGGTTTAGGAGTTAAAGGATATGATGACAGCATCAAGCTTTTCATTCTAGATTTATCGGGCACACTGGATACTATTTTGAATTGTTCTTCAATTGATAAAGACTAGCAAGATTGTTGTGGTTCGGGTCAGATCATTTATCCCTAGACTGAAATACCACACTGAGTAATCACTGAAAGTACTCTAGGGATCTATAAGTTGGCTCGAACCAGAGTCATCACTCTAGTTTTCATGTTTTGGTTGCAAAATATAGTACTATCTGCTGCCCCAGATTAATAGATGGTGTCAGCTAGCCTAAACTGGTACATTATATTAAAAAGCGCATCTACACTGAGTAGCACACTTTATCTGAGAAAAATCAGAATACATCATGCTTAATCATGTGCCAAATAATTGAAAGGGCATCTGAAAATTGTCTAGAACTTAAGGATAAGAAGTTTGATAAGTTTACCAGAAACTTCACCTTCTCCCTCAGCTTTTTTCGTGTGGTCACTTAAGTAGACAAATCACTGCAGCTATCACCTATCTATGAGTTAACTTTGATTAAAATTAATAGATTCAACTGACAGTTGATAGTTGATATCACTTTCTTGTTAACAAAATAAAGTAAAAAGTGGCAAACAGGTCCAATACCCACATGGGTTAGAAAGTGTACCAAATCCGACCAGTTAGTTGAAAACGTTTAGGCCCATAAGTGTTGTGGAGCGAAATCTATGGATCCATAATTGCTCAAGTTCTAGTCGGATCCTTAACGATTTTGGGTGAATCTGGACCCCTTTTTCCAAATTGTAAGACATGTAGTCTGATATTCCCAAGACCTTGGTGGTCCTCTTGATTGGAATTGTGTTGTGAGACAAACCTGAAGTGTTTATGCATACGTTCATTGAGGGTTCTCTTAGTGTGACCCATGTACCAGACAACAGCCCTAATGATATCGTTGTTGTGTAGAAGGACACAGATCAGAAAACTGACACAGTTATGTCAGTAGCAATAAGGACTTAAACACATCAACACTGGAGAAAAAAACTGATTGCTCTTCTTTTACCCCAGTCGATTGTTCTTGTTAACAAAATGCTGTTTCTACTCTTAGTTGCCCAATGTTTTCAATAGATATCAACATTACCACTGAGCAACTTTTTAGTGAGTGCACCAAATTTGCAGCTCCACCTATTGCTAATCAGACCCAACTTTTATAGGACTAAAGTGAACAGGCAAACATATATATCTTGTATAACTTAATTTTTGTAAAGTGCTTATGCATGTTATGATGGAAAATGGGTATAATAAGTTCTTCTTTAGTTGTACAACATATCAAACGCAGAACATATTCCGTTTTTTTTTGAGAAAATTAAGAAAAACATGTGCGTCGACTAATGGGTGTTGTTGTGAATCTGCCTAAAATTTAATTTGTCATAACTTGCAAACTATGAATACCAGCTATTAGAAAATAACATTTCAACCTTTGCTTGATGAACACTGCTGAATGACATAAATTAATTAACTCTAACCTGTTTTGTATGCAATTGGTGAGCTTTGACCTTCAGTCGACAGCAGATATTACCATATGGGCGACAATTGTCGACCAACGGTTGGTCTTTTGTCGACTAATGGTGGGATTTGTATACATATATATATATATATATATATATATATATATATATATATATATATATATATATATATATATATATTATATATATATATATACATATACATATATATATATATATATATATATATATATATATATATATATATATATATATATATATATATATATATATATTTATATATATATATATATATATATGTATATATATATATATATATATATATATATATATATATATATATATATATATATATATATATATATATATATATATATATATATATATATATATACATCCACAGTCCTCATCCACTTACTATTACATTAGGTTGATGGAGTCCAACGTTTATCTTCTTGGTGCATAACACAACATTTCAATCTATTACATTAGGTTGATGGAGTCCAACGTTTATCTTCTTGGTGCATCAACATGTTGTCACTTTATCTAAGCAGTTTTAACGCGATTGTGTTGATATTGAAACATCCATAATGTGCCATCGCATTTCTCGCTATGCTACAGTGCCCTTTTCATTCTGACTTTATATGAAGGGTCAGGTCAATTATTTTTACATGGAGTTCCAAGTTCATCTCTTTCATATCATTAACGGTGATACATCAACACTCTCCTTAGGAAGAGCTTTGAAATGAACCTACTTAATTAAATATTACATCAAAAACGTTAACATCACATTATAGTTTTATTCTCCAAATACAGATTCGCCTTCCAGTTATTTTCATATGTGCCAAACAGTGTTTATGGATTCGATATAAATGGGTTTAAAAGGTTTCCTTATCATAGTCAGATCTGAAACAGTGCAATGTATACACTAGGTTTTTCCATAACTCTTTCTGTAGAAAGATACGAAGCTGTCATATTGAAGGAATCCTACTAGTTCTATTCGGTACATTTCGAGGAAGAAGGAACGTATAAGAGCAACCACTCTACTGAAGAAATAAGGGAGCTGTATCTCTCTGTCACATGCATGTCGATTGCCTTACCCATCCAAGATATGACCTCATACTGCACATAGCCTCCCATCAGGTAGGACACAAAGGCATCCGTTGCTCCAGGTATATAATAGTGTACATAATGTACATAATGCCATGGCAACACGCAGATGGTCTCCAATTCTTTAATTAATTAGTGTTTTATGATAGGTGGTACCACTAGATAATTTCCTCAAAATTCAAAACATATAGACGCAGGAATGGATAAGATAAAGGCAGAAGACCCCTTAAATATCTATGGCATGTTCATTACAAGTGGAATATGCAGAATGGCGTTGCAACATTCTATATCTGAATGCTACATTGATCAATTTATTTAGAATGACATTTTCCAAATATTCATGACACTCTGAGGACTGTAAAAGATCATAGTCAAGTTTAATACTTTTACTAAGAAATAGGTTTAAACATCTTGAAACGGTTGCCTTGGCATCATGTGACTGGTATAAACGGTTGTTATGGCAACCTTCCTCGAATATTTTGTTAATTCAAAGTTCAGAAGTCCCAATACTTCTCATTCTTTAAACTACCTCATTTATTCATTTTTGATCCTACAAAGCATAAATTTTACTTTCTTGATTAAAAACATCTTTAGGCAAGTAAAGACAAATTCTGAAAAAAATACTAATCAAAATTATACGATGGTGCAGGTGTGTACGGCAGAAAATTTAAAAAGTTTTAAATTATGTATATATATATATATATATATATATATATATATATATATATATATACATATATATATATATATATATATATATATATATATATATATATATATATATATATATATATATATATATATATATATATATATATATATATATATATATATATATATATATATACATTTATATATATATATATATATATATATATATATATATATATATATATGTATATATATATATATATATATATATATATATATATATATATATATATATATATATATATATATATATATATATATTTATTTGTATATATATAATGAGTGATCCCTTGGAAGTGGTAAAGGGAGACAGATAACCAGTTTGCACAAAGATAGTCAACAAAATATATCGAAAAAAAATTCAGCTGTTTTTGTAAAAATGGTGGCGAAAAAAAATTGAAACAATTTTCTCTGCGTTTTTTGGAAAAACGGTGGAGAAAAGAATATAATATTTTTCTGCTGCTTTAGGAAAAATGGTGGAGAAAATAAATTCTAGTTTATTTTCCCCACCGTTTTCCAGAAAAAAAACAGCGGATTTTTTTTCTGCTGTTCACACCTGCACCATCGTAAAATTATGACGTGCCCATGTCTTCCATGAAATATCTGAATATCAATTGTTTCACATCTGTGTTGAAGCCAGGAGGCTCTTTGCATAACATATGAACTAGAATTAAACACTTCTGTCTTTCGGCCTCGATCCTCCGGGGAAATGGTAAAGATGTCACAAAACATGTCTGGATTATTCGACCTCTCATAATAGGGATATCTTATTTTTTCATTTTCTATGTGTGTTTTTTTTTCATTATTCTATCTTTAAGACTTAATTACCATTTTAAATGGATAGTTATACTTATTTATTCTTGATTTTTTTTTGTAAAAACTAAAGAATTTGTTATGTAAGTGCCATGCCGAGTGATAGGGTGTATTATAATTTTTATAATTTATACCATTTTTATTTTCATTTTTATGTGTTATTAACGATGGACCAAGTGTGAAAGATCAAATAAGAAACGATGGTGCGACATTGGATCCCCCTGCCCTACGTCTAGTTTTCAATTAAGAAATCGTAATTCTTCTTTAAGTTCTAGGAGTGACACACAGAACAGTCCCTCCTTACAAATGTAATCATTTGTTTTTCTTTCTGCTCCTCGTGATTAATTTGTTCGTTCTAATGTTCACCTGTTTTAATATTTTGTATTACTCATTATTTATTTTATCATGAATTTGATATGATTATGTAAAGAAAACGTATAGTCGATAAACATTCAATTAACTTGCCCTCCCTCTAGAGAGGTCGGGAAAAAATAATGCGTTATTTGCTCTTTCACAGTTGGTCTATCGTAGTTATCATCAATACGACTTAATTGTCTTTTTCCATGAATAGAAAGTAATACTTATCTAATTGTTTATCATAATTGTCTTTTTCAATGAATAGAAAGTAATACTTATCTAATTATTTATCATAATGGTATAAAGTTATTAACTTATCACCGCAGTGCAACTTAGTGCCATACAAGGTGCGCGTAGATACACGTAACGAAGACCGTGCAGATTTTCCCGGGTTTTCCTGAATGAAATCACGTGATTTGATAGAGCACGTTGATTGGCTCAATTGAAATACGCACACTTCCAAGTTATAAATAATTCGCTCAATTACAAATTGAACCTACTCAAAGGCAATTTTCGTTGAATGAAAAATATTAATAAAAATGTGCTCTGTGAATATTTAATTGAGATGATTGGCTTCTTCATGATTCAACTTCGATATAAATTCTTGAAAAAATTTAAAAAAAATCTTAAGGGGTCAAAAATTGGTACAAATTTTCCGGATTTGACTCTTTTCTTGGAATAAAAATCTCCAGATATTATTTTTCAAAGATATCTCTTAACAGTTTTTTGAGCCCTCGGCTGATGAACAGTCGTGCCAAATTTCGAAAAGAATGGATAGGCCGTTTAAAAAATTCACCGAAGGTGAAATTCATGGCTAGAAACTTCACTACGGCAAAAGACGCTGGCCGTTACAATGTTGCAATATCATGCGCGTGGCGGGAAATCCCCAATAGGTTTCCAGATCGCGCACTCCGTTTTCATTGCAAAATACGTACTCAAATGTTGGCATCAATTACTCGTCACAAATCTCTAGTACTCTTGACAGTTAATGAGGAGTTGTCTAGTAAAATTATTGAAAACATATTAAAAAGGTGTTTATACTGAGTGATCACACGTTTAGGGTAAATATGTTGAAATGAAGGAAAACATGATTTTGAAAAAAGGAAAATTTGAACCCGGGCAGTGGTGAGAGACAACTAGCAATCTTTCACAAAGCCTTACACCACCCGGCTATCAGGGCAAGCTATCAGACAATTAAATCGTGGAGAGATTGTTAGTCCCCCGCCCGAAAGGTAGGGGGACTAAGGAAATGCCCCCCGTCCGTCCGTCCTTCCGTCCGTCCTTCCGTACGTCAGTCCAGAATCTTGTTATCACAATAACTCAAGAAGGAAGTTACGTAGGTTTCTCAAATTTATACCAAGCGTGTATCTATAAAAAATCTCGGACAAGTTTGGATTCTGGTGACCTTGACCCCAAGGTCAGGGTCACAGGCCATTTGTTGTGAAAATCTTGTTAGCGCGATAACTCACTAAAGAAATCACGTAGGCTTCTCAAATTTATATCAAACGTCTATCTATAAAAGATCTCGGACGAGTTCGGATTCTGGTTACCTGGACCTCAAAGTCAGGGTCACAGGCCATTTGTTCTGAAAAATGGCCTGTAACCTTGACCTTGAGGTCAAGGTCGCAGGCCATTTTTTGTGAAAATCTTGTTATTGCGATAACTCAACGAAGAAGTCACGTAGGCTTCTCAAATTTATACCAAGCGTGTATCTACAAAAGATCTCGGACGAGCTCGGACTCTGGTGACCTTGACCTCAAGGTCAAGGTTACAGGCCATTTTTTGTGAAAATCTTGTTATCGGGATAACTCAATAAAGAAGTCACGTACGCTTCTCAAATTTATACCACGCATGTGTCTATAAAGGATCTCAGACGAGTTTGGATTCTGGTGACCTGGACCTCAAGGTCAAGGTCACAGGCCATTTTTGGTGAAAATTTTGTAATCGCGATAACTCCGTAGGCTTCTCAAATTTATACCAAAGGTGTATCTATAAAAGATCTCAGACGAGTTTGGATTCTGGTGATCTTGACCTCAAGGTCAAGGTCACAAGCCATTTTTTATGAAAATCTTGTTATCGCAATAACTCAATAAAGAAGTCACGTAGTCTTCTCAAATTTATACCAAGCATGTGTCTATAAAATATCTCAGACGAGTTCGGATTCTGGTGACCTTGACCTTAAGGTCAAGGTCACAGGCCATTTTTGGTGAAAATTTTGTAATCGCGATAACTCCGTAGGCTTCTCAAATTTATACCAAAGGTGTATCTATAAATGATCTCGGACGAGTTCGGATTCTGGTGACCTTGACCTCAAGGTCAGGGTCACAGGCCATTTTTGGTGAAAATCTTGTGATCGCGTTAACTCAATAACGAAGTCTAGTAGGCTTCTCAAATTTATATTAAAGGTGTGTCTATAAATGATCTCGGACAAATTCACATTTCCGGTGACCTTGATCCACTTATCAAGATCTGAAGTCAAATTCTTCAAAAGGCAGAGGGGGACTCCTGAAGCGTTCGGCTTGTTCTGTTGCCACTGGCAGTAGGTTCAAGGGGATGGGTAGAACATGAAGTGACATTCGGGTGTAAGTCCGCAAAGTGACTTGAGCTAGCCACATGCATCTGTTCAGAGGTGTCCAAATCATGCATTGTTGAATTAGCTTGCGAAAGAGGCCTCAGGACGTGCGATCAGAGGGACCTTTGATAATGACTGTTTAACTCAGGAATTATCGGGAAGCATGACCAAATGAGTCTTTTAGATGTTTCACTTGCATACGGTGTTTAGATTTAAGTTGTTTACCAGTGCTGACTATGCTCGACACCCTTTTTGAAATAATGGAATTCCTCAATGATAAAAGAGAGTCTTTTGGACCCTCTCCATTTGCCCAGTGATGCAATAGAAGGGTATTTTGTAATATATAGTATTATTGTCAGGCCTAGAATTTTTCATTACATCAGCGGGAATCAGGAAACTGAGATGGTTTAGTTGACATGTTTTGATTTAGCTTGAGATGTTTTGAATGTATTCCATGAAGCCTGGTTATAATGTGGTATTACAGATAGCAATTAATTCAATTCTATCCTGCTAGAATAAGCAAACAATACAGTATTTGTGCCCCTATCCTATGGGTTCTTTAGTGAAGAAAAGGATTATTTAAATATCAATCTCCCTTCGATATGAGAACTGAAATTCACGCTCATTTACTTTAAATATGCACATTTTTAAATGAGAAACGTAAAAGAAACAGATTAGAATGATTAAATGAATATAGAAATAAACTTATTTTTGAACATAAATGTATTTACATGTACTTATTGATTTTTACATTCAACTGATCACCTTGGCACAGCAGCATGTGGTTAAGATGCTTGCCTGCGGCGCAGACCACCCGGGTTCAATTCCTGGTGGGGACGCAGCAAAAGTAAATTTATTTCCTTGCTGCTTACAAGTGCTTTGGAGGTCACTTTAAGCTGTCAGTCCAGTCGGCCAAGAGCCTTGGTAGCTTGTATTTTTTGTAATTGATATACCGATTTAAAATAAAGATTACTTTACTTTCCTTTTTTTCCTCCACACATCTTAATCCATATCAGGAAATGGATGGAACTTAACACTAATCATGTGTTTTTTTATAGTACCAGTATTTCATCCATCCCCACGCCTCACCCCTCCCCTCTCCACCATAGGCATCTTTTAATCACCATCTTAAAAATAGTTCTGTCAATATACATTATTGTTCATTAATAATCCATTAAGAATGATAAAAAACTATCCTAAAAGTGAGAGAAATCATAATTTACTGCTGCCTCTAATAGTAGAATACTACTAACCATATGTGTCTGAGGCCTTTGTTTGTACCGACTAGACAGTATTTGTGCCCCTATCCTATGGGTTCTTTAGTGAAGAAAAGGATTATTTAAATATCAATCTCCCTTCGATATGAGAACTGAAATTCACGCTCATTTACCTTAAATATGCACATTTTTAAATGAGAAACGTAAAAGAAACAGATTAGAATGATTAAATGAATATAGAAATAAACTTATTTTTGAACATAAATGTATTTACATGTACTTATTGATTTTTACATTCAACTGATCACCTTGGCACAGCAGCATGTGGTTAAGATGCTTGCCTGCGGCGCAGACGACCCGGGTTCAATTCCTGGTGGGGACGCAGCAAAAGTAAATTTATTTCCTTGCTGCTTACAAGTGCTTTGGAGGTCACTTTAAGCTGTCAGTTCAGTCGGCCAAGAGCCTTGGTAGCTTGTATTTTTTGTAATTGATATACCGATTTAAAATAAAGATTACTTTACTTTCCTTTTTTTCCTCCACACATCTTAATCCATATCAGGAAATGGATGGAACTTAACACTAATCATGTGTTTTTTTATAGTACCAGTATTTCATCCATCCCCACGCCTCACCCCTCCCCTCTCCACCATAGGCATCTTTTAATCACCATCTTAAAAATAGTTCTGTCAATATACATTATTGTTCATTAATAATCCATTAAGAATGATAAAAAACTATCCTAAAAGTGAGAGAAATCATAATTTACTGCTGCCTCTAATAGTAGAATACTACTAACCATATGTGTCTGAGGCCTTTGTTTGTACCAACTAGACAACCTGGGGGCTTAGTAGGGCAGCTTCTATTACATCATAATTAATTCCTGCCATTTCTATTTCCGGATATACATCATGTTGGCCCTATCAACTGAACAATGTAGAATCTATATAAAAAGCATTTTCTTTTTTCACACCTGTTTTTTGGGGGAAAGAAAATAAGGACTTCACTTTTTCCCAGCCACTCTAGAGGGAGGGTAAATTGAAATTAAACTTTACTTTTTCCTGACCAATTCTAAGAGAAAATAAAAGAGGGGAGATAAACTAAAACTTTATTTTTCCCCGACAGCTCTAGAGGGAAGGTAAATATATTTCAAGCAAAGACTGGTCGCATTCTTCTTCATTCCCAAACTGTAATCATAGGCCATAAGTTTTATGGCTTACGGTGTAGTGGCACTTATGCCTATTCATTTTCCGTGTGTGTTTATTATGATAAATATGGTTATAAAAATACATTTTTGGCAGTGTTATTGTAGTTCTATGCATAGTCTGGTATTTATTGTAATTTGGTATGTGCGCCTATTACATGCAGTATGGTACTGACTGGCATGTGCGCTCATTAGGTACAATTTAAATCACTGCTGGTTGTTACTGCCTGCATGTGTCTATATTTAGCTTGGCCTGTAGCAGCTTTCTTTCATAACAGTTTCCAGGCAGTTTCAATTTTTGTTTACTGCAGAGTGGTTTTTCTGAGTATTTGAAGCTGCCTCTGCTCTTTGCTGTAAGTAGGTCAACTTGCTGGGCTCTATTTTGATTGGTTGTCTGTTGCTACGAGGGTCAAGTTTGAATTGTGGGCAGTTAGTTACTCAAGTTCACTGGTGCAAGAGGTGTTGTTTTCAAGTAAGGTAGAAAAAAGATCTGTAAGTACCAGTTTTAAGTGTTTATGCTTGTAGTGTTAGTAACATATGTAATATATAAATTGGTGTTTGTAGCTAGTTTGTCTATTTTTGTGCCTAGGCTGTAAATTTGTGCCTCTGGAAGTGTCTTAATTTGTTCTTTGTTTGAATGTTAAGTAAGGCCTTTGTTCTTTGTTCAATGTTATCAGTTAATGTAAATGTAGATAGATGATCATTGGTATTTGTTTGAGTGATGATGATAATTGTGTATATTTGATTTCTATGTTGTGTTTAGATTTGTATGTGTACTTATGCACTGCTTATTTTTTGTTGTAGCAAACGTGTGTTTTGTGTGTGTATTGGTGCTGCAGTGTTGCTGTTGCTGGGTGGTGGTCAGTGTTGCTGTCGCTGCAATTGTTTCAAGTATCAAGTCCTCCAAGATGTCAACATGTACACAAAAGTTTCGATGTGCTGTTATTAAACTGTGTGACTATACAACTACTGCAGTGTTTTGTGAATTCCTTTCTATATACGGGTAAAATGGATGATTTTGTAGATATGATACTGAAAAGCAGCATCCCTATAAGTAATTTCCTCAGATGGTTGGTTCTGTTGATGAAATATATAGCATATGTCAGCAGATTGTTGCAATTGTTGAAAATGAAGTATGTGTCGCCATGAGGTTAGTTCTAGTGATGTACTATAATTGCTGTGCCTTAATGGTTGGATTTATGGAATCACAAAATACCCCTTAACCATTGGTCGACACATCAAAAAGCTATATCTTTTAGAAAAGACCAAGCATGCAATATTTCACCATAAACATAACCTCTTATGAAAAAAGCTTGCCTTGCTTAATTAGTGTGGTTCTCCTCACACCTTAAATGGCAGATATATGAAGTGTCACCCAATGGTTGCCGAAAAAATAGCATAGTCACCTCATGGTCACTTTTGCTGTTATATGTATATATATATATATATATATATATATATATATATATATATATATATATATATATATATATATATATATATATATATATATATATATATATATGTGTGTGTGTGTGTGTGTGTGTGTGTGTGTGTGTGTGTGTGTGTAGCAGTATGTAGTTTTTTGGTTGATTCACTATGGCTGGGGTCCTTTCAAGGAATCTTAAGTCTTGACTAATATTAAGAACAGTAAAGATTCAGAGCCACTGGTGTTCTAAACTCATCTATTGGGGATGACTCGGATATAAAGCCTCCTCCATTGTCAGGAACAGTCACCTTGGGTGCCTGCTCTGAAACTGAATGAGTGTCCAAATAGCTTTGTATGTATTGCTTTATATCCTGCTGTTCTGGCAAGATTTTCTCTATATCCTGATGATCACTCTCCCCTCTTTATAATTGATTTATGGCATCTAATTTTGCCTCTGATGTTTCCAGGTCTTTCATTGCCTGTACTTTCTCTATCTGAGCGTCAATGTCAATGTATTTCAATTTAGTTCTCATAGCAGCTGCTTCAGTAGCTGCATCTAAACGACTGGATGCAGCTAATGACTGGGATGAGATACTATTTAGTGAAGATCTACCTCTATTTGATCTCACTTCACTCTTTTCCATTTCTATATCTTTAATTGCATCTGCAATTTTCCTTACAATGAGTAAGTGATCATTTCCCATTTTTTAGTACTCGCACTCATCCATATCAGCTGACCTATAGAGGTCATTCAGCTGTTCATAAGAGGATGACACCTCTATCATATTCCCTTCCAAAGCCTCTCTCTGATGTTTAATAAAAGAGATGTCTTGGGTTTCAGCCAGCAAATTCTCTACTTTAACTGCCTGTTTTCTCCATGAGGTCATCGCTGCTCTGAACTTTGACCTCTTCTGTTCAATCTGCCATTCTATTCCCTTCTCTGAGGGTTTTCTATCCCTAGCGCCTATAGTAGACATTTCTAGGTTATCCTCCTTGAGGTCACTCTGATCATCTTTAGTAACCATAATTAATTCTATGAATTTGATTAAGATGAGAAACCAGTTGAAATATTCTAATCTATACAAATGAGTCTTATCCTCAACTTAATAACAATTAATTTACATACAATTTGATAAATCTGAAATATTGTGTGAAGTTCTATAAAAATAGTAGATACTTAGTTATGATCAGTCATAAACAATTCATGTATATGCATGCACAAATAACCAGTAAGTAACCTAAATGTATGAAAACAAACAGACCTTAGTAATCCATAAAGAATAATAATATAATCCTTGATAAATCATGTGAATTGAATACTAAATGTTCCTTGTCAACATTAATGTTTGTCCATGTTCAAAAGTACTGTGGGGGCACACTTGTTGCTATCATGTTGTCATGAATTGTCGCTAGTAGTAGGGGCACACTTGTTATTGTCTTATTACTAAAGGTTGTCGCTAAGCATTGGCTCGCTGACATTGGTATCACACATTAGCTGTTTCTGGGTGACAAAGTTCAGTTTTTATTGCTCTGCTGACCTCGGGTGCTCCTACTGCTAGAGGGTTGGTCTTCCTGGAGTAATCTGGGTCACGTCACTGGCAGTATCTGCATTCCATAGTGTCTATATCAATCCAGGCAAATGTATTCCTTATAGTCCATGTTTCCTTGTGAGATAGGCTGTAGTATCCAAGGGCTTGACACATATATAACCAGGGTTTCCACTTGTTTCGATAGCAGCCGATATTGGGGATTAGGTTGGATAGACCACGCAGATCAAAGCAGCTCAAATTACATACTCCATGTTTATTTCAGGACACACAGACAGGTAAAAGTGGGGCCCTCTATGGCCAGACACGTAAACTATCTCACTGATGCCCTCTATTAGCAATATGGTAAACTGAAATAGACTTCACTTAACATCCTCCTTCTTTTAGATTTAGACTGTGAAAACTTAAACAAATCATTATTTCAAAGACAATTTTAATCGTCCTTCCTAAATTGTCCGCAACACATGATAATTTTGTTATGACTTAAACTGAGCATCTTGTCAAAAGTAGTTTGTCCTTAAACTGTCACAGTCTCTTCCTTGACATCAATCGTGTAAAAACACTTCGGCACATAGTCCTTTAGGTACTGAGGAGGTTGCCGGGCACGGGCACTCTGCCTGCTGGCATTAGCTGACTCGCAACTGCTCAGTGGGTGGAGGTGGTTCATGTGCCTCGGGAACTGGGGTGTTTGGTTGTTCTGGTTTCTCATCTGCTCTGTTTTCTGGGACACGCTTTGGGATTCTTGGAGTGTCTATTACCAACCCAGATGTAGCAGACGTTTTAGGGAATTCCACCTGAGTTGGTCTCATTTGAAAGCGGTTTCTGCGGTAGACACCGCCATTTACCCCCTTAATCAGATAGGTGAGCTCACTGAGCACCTTTCTCACTTTGCCCAGGATCCACTGGGCTTTCTCTCTGTACTCAAAATACACAGTCTGCCCTTCACCTAATTCTGGCAGATCCTTAGCTCCTTTATCATGGTATTGCTTTAACTTCTCCTTGTGTTTTTGTATTTTTTCTGAGGCCACACTTTTGTGTTGGCATTTGAAACATGGTAACACTGAGCGAGTTTCACAGCCAAATAACATTTGCACTGGACTGAGACCAGTGTCCTCTCGCGGGGTGTTACGATGCTCCAGCAATGCAATATTTTGATCTGTCCCATCCCTGGTGGCTTTTTTCAGCAGATATTTTGCAATTTTAACAGCCGCTTCGGCTCTTCCATTTGCACTGTGATGCCCGGGGGATGACTGAGTGTGTATTATTCCCCACTTCTTTGTAAATGTCTCTTATTCAGGAGCTGTAAATTTGGGACCAGGGTCGGTGGTCAGAATGCGGGGAATACCGAAATGGGAAAAATGCTTCTTTAGGCACGAGATTATTTTGATACTTGTGGTTGACTGGAGACTGTCAATTTCAATGAAATTTGAGTAGTTGTCAACGACTACAAGGTACTGGCGACCATCTATCTCAAAGAGGTCAGAAGAAACCTTGTCCCAGGGACCATTTCCGTCATCTTGTATCTTTAGGGTCTCTTTTTGGTTATGAGGACGGAGCTCTTGGCAGGGTGCACAGGTGTCAACAACCTGTTTAATGTTCCTTGACATACTAGGCCAGTAAACGAGCAACTTTGCATGGCGGATCATACTGTTATATCCCATGTGTGCAGAGTGTATACGTTTTGTGATATCTCCCCGCAGTGCACTCGGGATAAGGATAGCCTCACCCTTGAGTATAATGCCACCTTCATAGGAGAGGATATCATGCATGTTGTGGTATATCGTGAGCTCGCTTGCCATTTTGTTCCTCTCTGGCCATCCATTTAGAATATACGACTTAAGGATATCCATTTTTGTGTCCACAGCAGTGGCATCCCTAATCTCGCGCAGACGAATATCTGATACATTCATAGAGAAGTCAATGGTCATGATATGTGGACGTTGATCATTGGTCTCTAGGAATGCTCGGCTTAGAGTACCTGTGATAAACAGTTCTGTTCCTTTGACGAATTGGAATTCCACATCATACCAGTATACCCTCATGAGCAGGGCCTGTAGGCGTCTAGGAGCCTGACTCAGGGGGCAGTTCAAATAGCAGCAAGTGGTTGGTGATCATTCTGGATGGTCACTTTGATTTCATAGGAATACTTGTCGAAACGTTCAAGCCCAAACACCAAAGATAGTAGTTCTTTCTCAAGTTGGGCCCAGTTGCGCTCAGACGGAGACAGAGAGCGGGAGGCGTACTCCACATGACGCCTCTCCTGCATAATAACAGCACCAATGCCATCCTTGCTGCTGTTAACCTGAAGCTCGGTTTTCTTATTTGTATCAAAATATGAGAGCACAGGGGTTTCCGTAAGTTTGGTTTAGATTTTTTTCAAAAGCAGCTTCACATTCAGGGGACCAGTTCCATTCACAGGGTTCAGGGCATTCATTTGAAGCCTGGCAAGTTCAGCAGTCTTACACATTGCAATGCATCTATCCAGAGTCAGTGGAGGTTCGCTCAGCAGACGGTTCTGAGTTTCTTGTCATGGATGCCTAGTACGATATGATCACGCAGAATGGAGTCCCGAGATTGCTGGTGATAATTACAGGTTTTCACGAGATTGCGAATAGCAGACAGAAAAGTTTAAAAACTCTCATCACCTTTCTGCACTTGCTGATTGAAAACAAAACGTTCATATGTCTCATTCACTTCCCCCACAGCAAAAGTGTCAAACTTAGCAACAATTTCAGCAGTTGTGCGTTCAATAGCAGCAGTGTTAAAGGTAAATCCATTGAAGATACGCAGCCCTTCATCACCCATGGCATGTAACAGAAGGGCAACTTAATATTCCTTAGGATGGTCATTCAGATTGGTGATGATAGCATAGTTCTCCCATTTCTGTTTGACCAGCTTCCAGCATCTCCTGAGAAACTTGGAGGAGGAGGAGGATTTATACCTGACACTGGTTTTGGAGGCATCTTACTAGTTCAGCGGTCAAAAGTCTAGCAGGAGAACGCAGGGCTGTGTGCACATGTGAGAGAATGTCACAGTGGGAAAAGAGTCTCAAACCTGGTGAAAATAATCCACTTGTGGCACAGAATGTCATCCATCCAGAGAATCAGTAGTTGCAGAAAGAGTTCAACTATCCATAACCGCTGTCACCATGTTTCGATAGCAGCCGATATTGGGAATTAGTTTGGATAGACAACGCAGATCAAAGCAGCTCAAATTACATACTCAATGTTTATTTCAGGACACACATACAGGTATACACTGGGGCCCTCTATGGCCAGACACGTAAACTATCTCACTGATGCCCTCTATTAGCAATATGGTAAACTGAAATAGACTTCACTTAACACCACTGGATATACAAAGAGAGTTTTCACTGTAGCAGCATGTAGTTTTTAGGTTGATTCACTACAGCTGTGGTCCTTCCAAGGAATCTCAAGTCTCGATTGATGTTAAGAACAGTTCTTTATTTCAATAAAGTTCCATAAATCCATTCCATACAGTCCTTAAACACAGTGAAAACTACAATTCACAAAGCACAACAGCAAACAATTAGCAATTCAGTCCATGCAATTTTAGTTCTAGTTAAAATCATATTTAGATACATATTCCAGTAATCAAAAAATAGACCATTATTCACTTTAAGAGAAATACATTCAAAATTGACACATGTGTAAATTCAAAGATAAACTGACTTCACATACCTCTTTAATTCCTTGCAACTCCAAATATACGTTCCTATTCCTATGTTCGCTACAGCCTATCTGACACTACATTCACTGGTATCTTATCACGTGATATACCATAAAACTTTCACTAGTTAATTATTAACTGGACTTAGAGGGTGCAGTTAACCACTTGTTTCCCAATGTTCCTGTCACACATTCAAATTGGGCTATTCATTTACTTACTAAAAGAATGACATTAATTACATATATTATATATGTATTATGGCGATACCGCAAATGCGGTGCCTATCGACAATATGGCTTAAAATGAGGCATTTTATCTGTCCCATGTCAGATCATAACAAATATGGTATCAAATTGAAGCTCTAAATCGTTGGAGTTCATTCAACTGTAATGTTGGTAGTTTCATTGGTTGCCATGGCAACAGGAGTCAAGAATTTAAAAAAACAGAGAAAAAATGGACATTTTCATAATTCGTGTGATACTCAAGTGTCATTTACCTCCAGCCAACACACACAAAGGTTTCAGTATGATCAATAGAAACTTCCTTCATCTTTTCTCAATCAATTCATGCCAATATCGTGTATGACTAACATATTTTAGTAATGAAGTACAGGCCTTTGAAAATTGTGATAACTCAAATGCGGCGTCTATGAACAATATGGCTTAAAATGAGTCATTTTCTTAGATCAGTGTTAGATTATGGCAAATGTGGTACCACATAAAAGCTCTTAACCATTGAAGTTTATTCATGTGTGGTGAGGGAAGTAGTTGCCATGGCAACAGCAGTCAAGAATAATTCAAAAACAGAAAATCCACATTTTTTCTAATTTATGTGAAAATCAAGTGTGACTTACCATTTGTCAATACACCTATGGACTTAAGTATGGTTATTAAAATCTTCCTTGCTCTTGATCAATTCATGCCAATTCTATTTGACTTAGGATATTTTAGGTCTGAATACAGTCTTTTGAAAATGACAGCGACGCAAATGTGATGACCATCCACGATATGGCTTTCAGTTGCTGTTATTTTTGGATTTATCTGTTCTCCCCACTGAATGGATACTTCCTATGGTATTCTGTTGGACACAATCTAAAGTCTTCCCATAAAAAGAACTTTTTTTGGTTAATACCAATACTTAAGTGTATACAAATATTAGGGATTGTCCAATTAATTGGACATGCTGATTATTTGCTCATTCAACCCCTGATTTTAGAGCTCGATTGCAATTTTAATGTATTTTAAAAGACTTGTATCTTGAATTAACCTATTGATGGTCTGAGAGATTCCACTAAATCCTGCATCATCTTAAGTAAAATCTGATTCCTCTGTGCTGTCGTAAACTTGATTGAATGTGTCATCTGGAATCTCCTCTCCCTCAAATCAGCTAATCTTTTGCTGCATGTCTTTCAAAATACAACCACTCTCCAGAGGACCCATTGCAGATGGGTCAGGCAAGATTGCTTGCTTTCTCACCTCTGCCCTGATTATGTTATGTCTGTCCACACTATAATGATAGCTTTTGGTTCCAATGCCTACATTGTTATAAAGATTGCCCTGCAAGGAGTTCGGCAATTTCATCTCTTCTGCAATCGATAGCTGGGAATGGCAGGAATGCTGTCTTGGATTTTCCAGATCCCAGGCTTTAACTTAACCCCTTAAAGCGTTTTAGATCTCCACACGATATGGCAAAATCTGGACCTCCACTTCCTCACAGGTCTTTGGTCCCTGTGTCTTTGATGGAGGGGTTCTTGTAGGTATAACACACAAAGTCCACTCTTGTTGCAAAGTCAAACATCTTCATTATGATGGCCTTAGAGCCACCAGCATAGGTCAATCTGATGATTGGGGAAAATATATGATATGATATGGCATGCAAAGCTCATCAACCAAAGTATGAGAAACTTCGCTTTTGTTATCCAGTCATACAAATGTTTCCTCGGTAACTCTGTCTACCTTAACCCATTAATGCTTAAGAGCTCCTCTAGAAATTGTCGTCTGGATCAATGATACTTTTGGCAATAACTTTAGAATTAAGCATGATTCTACAAAATATTTGAAGGAGAGTTGTTGGTTATGTTCTGATTGACATTTCTTGATCAAATATTTTCCTGATTTTGCTTTTGCCTGCAAATTATCATTATAATTGTGAGGCTGCTTTTGGCCGCTGTCAGCATTAATGGGTTCAAACCCTTTGCTTGTCACATCTATATGGGATGCCTCATTTTTCATCAATGAACACAGCCATGTACAAACTTTTCCAGCATTATGCACTACAGAAAGGATTATAACCACTAGCTACTTAGGATAAAGGGAGTAAATTCCAGCCAGCTTCCACCATGTTACTCAGTGCTGGTATAGTAAGTAAGGCAGGCTAACCTGATAGCTGGCTTGTGGAAGCATACAATCCTGCCTGACCCATCTGTAATGGATCATCTGGAGAATGGAGGGATTTTGAAAGATGAGCAGTACATCCAATTTAGCAGCAGTTGAAAATCAATCCTCTTTTAGATTAATACATTTCGATAAAACGAAAACCCATTGTGAAGTATGAGTATTTTATTTTGAAACTCCTTACAACCGTAAAGTTATTACATTCATATCTACTAAATTACTGGCATTAACCAAAACTGGTACTTTTTATGGGAAGACTAGATTGTGTCTAATAGAATACCATAAGAAGTATCCATTCAGTAGAGGGAGTAGATAAATTAGCCAACACATTTGCGTAGCTGTCATTTTCAAAGGACTATCCAGACCTAAAATCTCCAGTCCTACAGAATTGGCATGAATTGATCAAGAGCAAAGAAGATTTTGATAACCATACTGAAGTCCATAGGTGCATTGACTTGTGGTAATTCACACTTGATTTTCAGATAAATTACAAAAAAAAAAGGATTTCTGTTTATGACTAATTCTTGACTGCTGTTACCATGGCAACTACTTCCCTTACCACACATGAATAAATTTCAACGGTTGAGAGCATCAATTTGGTACCACATTTGACATGATCTAACACTGATCTGACAAAATGACTCATTTTAAAGGGGAACTTGGGGAAGAACAAATTATAGGTTTACATGTAAGTTCATTGACATAGCTCAACATTTGTCATATACAGGGAAGACCTAGAGCTCCACACAAGGAGAAATCTAAAATTGCAGATAGTGAATAGCACTTCCTCTGAGTTAGCGCTGCCGCCATTGTGAACCTATTGCCGCTGTGGTCAGTGTCAGAGGGTGGCAAGCAGCTTAGTCGTGTATTAGATGAGGCAAGTGGCTCTGTCTAGGAGATTGATATTTCACTGCTCTGAATCACATTCAAGATGTTTAGGAATGCAAATCCCTACAACTTTGAACAAAAACTAAAGGAAATGAAAATGATTGCTGTTCCCAGTACTGATAGACACTTCCTGTGTTTACTAACCTGTGTCTCATTGGGTCTAGACGTATAATGCCATTTGGACAAGGTCAAATACCCTATGGTTGTCCCTTTCCTTTACTTCCTTTTGTTATTACCCAAGGGACCTAGACATAAGACAAAACACCAGTTGTAAGACAATTAACAAAATCCTGAACAGTCTATTCTCAGTGGATAAATAAAGACCATGTTGAGGTACCTAGGAAAATTGCCATAAAAAGTTTTTGGATGAAGAGGCCATTCACCCTGAAAGTAAGCTGTTAGGGTTGCTAAAGTCTGTACATCAGATCAAAATAATGAAGTGTATGATTATTAAACATAAGTCATTAAGAGAAGGTTGGTAATGAGTAAATGAAAATATCATTGATTCTCTTAAATAAAAGAAAAGGTCACTTGCAATTTGAGATATTTTGATTTCAACCTTCCTCTATATTGCAGTATTGTTTAAAAATGCATTTCTTCTCAGTGAAAATGGGGTCATGACTGACTATAACCTTAGCTGTTTCAATTTTGTAAGTTAGGGAATGATATCAACACTTCTCATGCTGGCTTAACATTTAACATATAATGTATATACCTGTACTTATATTCGTAAAGCAACTGAATGAAGGTAAATCATGTTGAGACCAGTAAAGTTATACCTTAAGTAATTAAATCCCGAAATTGATAAATTGCAAGAACACTTATGGTTAAAATAAGAGATTTATAAAAATTGGTTACCAGATATTATATACAACTGTATGCTTCAGGACAGGTGGGTTTAAAAGTTTCAAGGATGCTTACCACTGTTTTTGTCTGACTGAAACTACCAAAACTATAAACGAATGAAATCCCACGGTTTAGGGCTTCAATTTGATACCATGTTTGTCATGATCTGATACTGATCTGATAAAATGACTCATTTTAAGCCATATTGTCGATAGGCATCACAATTGCGGTATCTCCATTTTCAAAGGCCTGATACCATATTTGTCATGATCTGATACTGATCTGATAAAATGCCTCATTTCAAGCCATATTGTCGATAGGCATCACAATTGCGATATCGCCATTTTCAAAGGCCTGTACTTCAGACCCAAAATATTTGAGTCAACTCCAATTGACATGAATTGATCAAGAAAAGATCAAGAAAGTTTTTGATAACCATACTGAAGCCCTTGGGTGTAATGACTGGGGGTAAATGACACTTAGGTATCACACAAATTAAGAAAAATGCCCATTTTCCTCTGTTTTTCTTTAATTAGTGGCTCCCATTGCCATGGCAAACATTGAAACCACCAAATCTACACGTGAATGAACTCCCACGGTTGAGAGCTTCAATTTGATACCGAATTTGCCATGATCGGACACTGATCTGATGATGTGACACATTATGCAAATTAACATACAAGAACCACCTTTAAACCTTTTGGTTAAATAAAAGTGCCTGGGCTCTTGGTCCATTATTACGTTCAATGCCTACATGAAAGCACCATTCAAAACTTGTTGATCATTTATAATCATTTTTGGTATCAACTTTTAGGGAGACGCCTGCTTTTTTGCGGCCAATAGAGCGGCGTCCTGCTTCATAGATGTTTCTTATAACTGTTGAACATTTGAGTATGGCCTAAACATTATATCTAACAGTAACCAAGTGTAAAAGGTTCTTTAAGGCTGTTCAATGCATATTATAGATCTCTGAGTGGGAGAAACTGCATGCATTGCATACTACAAATATACATTACAAACTGTTTGAAGTTCTGCATATTGTTGCCTGCACTTGGTGTAGGCATGAATTACAAGTATCGTTCAGTAATTTTGGCTCTTAGAACCTGACCGATACTATTTTTTGAAGTTGGCTAAATTGTAAACACCTTTATTTTGCCAAATTTTCTTTTCTTTTCAAAATAGACTTTTAATGCATTGGGCAATGTGAATATTCATTGTAAAATGCACTAAGTCCTGCACATCGTTGCCTGACTTGGCGCGTGCATGAAGGTCAAGTCCAGTGCAAATCTTTCATCCTGAGCGGTCATTAGAACTATACAAGAAAAGTTGGGTATTGGAAAAGGCTTTGTTTAGCCTGTGTTTATGAGAAATTGCATGCATTGCGTTCTTTACATATGCATCTAAATATCCTTGTCTTGTTCTCATTTTCATATTATAACATAGACCTACACGTATGTATGCAGTTAGCTTTCTGAGCCGTCTTAGACGACTTGCGCATCTTGTTCTCATATTAATATTAACATAAAACGTTTGTTGTGGATCATGGTATAAGTAGTCTTAGCAATCTAGCTTCAGCCCATCTCACACAGACGTGTCAAGCTAGGACTTTTTGCCAAGACTTAGCTAGGAGACCCAGGACATCATGATTTTTTGAATGCCGACAAAGTCCTAGGTGCTTTGGGCAGACAAATATGCAAATGAAGGGGTCTTGGTGTAGTCGGGGACATGTCTGGGACATGTCCCTGACATATTTTAGGGGGAGCAAGTCTTTGTTGAGACAGTCGTAAGACAGTCGTAAGACATTTTATAAATGCATTCCCTCAATAAAGACAGTCTTGAATGTGTCTGGGACACATCGCCTACCATGTTAGGACAATGAAGTATTGTCTGCGACATGATAATAAGTGGTATGAATTAGGCAGGATAAAGTTAGGACATGAAAGATGTGTTGCGGATGTGTCTGGGACGTACGGGGACGTAGTTGCGACGTCTTGAGCTTGTCGCCGACTCAAGTTGCATATCACTGTGCAAAGGATCGCTAGAAGTGAGGAAGGAGGGCACCAAGGACAGTTTGGGTGAGACCATGGCTTTTGAGACGCCCAATATTCGGCCATTATGAAAACTTACTACAGGAACTCAATAGGGAGGACCTCAGAGAGTACAAGAAGTTTATCCGAGTATCACCAGAACTATTTATGGAATTAGTGCTTCGCGTGGGTCCTCGCATTACCAAGAAAACCACCAATTGGAGACCCGCTTTAGAACCTGGACTTAAGATTGCTGTCACATTAAGGTACTTAGCCACAGGCAACACATACAAATCCTTGCAGTACGGATTTCGAGTGTCAAACAACGCAATCTCACTATTCGTACTGGAGACATGTGAGGCGATAATTGCTGAGATCTCTGATGGACACATGAAATGCCCTAAAACTCCAGAGCAATGGAAGGAAGTGGCAGAGAAGTTTTCTAGCCTATGGAACTTTCATAACTGCTTGGGCGCTATTGATGGCAAACACATTGCTATAAGGAAGCCAAAGGAATCCAGAACTAATTTTTATAATTACAAGGGATTTTTCTCAATTGTATTGATGGCAGTTGCAGCTGCTGACTAGAAGTTCCTGCTCGGTGACATTGGAGCAAATGGCTCATGTGCAGATTCAAGTGTGTTCAAGGAATCCAACTTATACAAAGCAGTGATGGAGGAGTATGCAGGATTACCCGACCCAGAGCCATTACCTAATGACGACTGCCCAGTGAACTATTCATTCATCGGTGATGATGCATTTGGTTGCACCCATGGCTGATGAAACCATACCCGAGTAGGGGATTAACTAAGCAGAAAAGGATCTTCAATTATAGGTTGTCGCGGGCACGCAGAGTGGTTGAAAATGCTTTCGGCATCCTGGCGCAAAGGTATTTAATAAACTAAAAGATTAAATCCTTATGTTTGTCCACATCCAAACTAGTTACACACTTTTTCTATTGTACTCACTACCTGTTCACATGTTTGTTAAAGTAGTAAATTTGCGCTTGTTATACCTATGTCATTTTGTTTTACAGATTCAGATGTCTGATCTCACCTATGCTCCAGAGGCATCGAAATGTGCAAGCGATATCCACAGCCTGTTGTGTGTTGCACAACTTGCTCATAGACATGGACCCAAGGGGAGCTCAGGCACTAGCAGATGTGGAAGACCCTGTCAACCATGAACTTCGACCAGGAGCATAGAGGTGAGAAAGAGGAATGATTGTTTTGAATGTAAGAGGTGGACCTACATCTCATGAGGATGGGAAATTAAATCGCGACTACCTAACTAGTTATTATAATTCCAATGCAGGCTCAGTGGCATGGCAAGACACTATGATATAGACTAAAAAGAAACCAATGGTGTCAAATAATCAAAACAAGTAGATTTGATGCAGTTAAATAAACAAAGTTTTATTAACATCTCTTCCAACCTTACATCTCATCATCAGGTTAACAGACAAACTTCTATACCACTTTTCCCGTCATAAATGGCATAATAACTTAGAACATAAAACTGACAATCTTGTCAACATGTAATACAAACTAAAAATACCATGTCCCTCTTAGTTGGGGACATAATAACATGATTATAACTATGTTGTAATGTTATATAATTTACCAAATGTTTGGGACTTTTGTCCTACAACTATAAGTGCTTGTCTCAGAAAGCACACATAAAGTCCTTTACAATAAATTTACTGTTGCTGAACAAGTCAGATTAATGATTCTATTCCTACAGTGCTTACATGAAATACATGGCAACAAGTGTACTGTGTTGAAACATTCATAAGTGTAAGTTATAGTTGTACATTATGTATGTAACCAATGGTATCATACATATGGTGGACAGAATAAATATTGGCATATTTATAAGTTACTCATCATAACATGGAGGCTGGATTAACAATAAAATGAAGCATTTGTAAATTATAACATATGCATCTAATCTTATGTAATATAAAGTATGATGTTTGTGATGAGAACATGTAACAAAACCCAACTAATACCTTACACAATACTATGAAATCTTCCACATAAAAATAAAATGAAACATATGTAGTTCAACACTTTCCTTGCATTAGTTTCATATATATATACCTGAGTGTTCACATCTTTAATATGCTGTATTCAATGAATAAATTGTACATAACATTGCAAAGTGGTAGAGAAGACTTATAGTCTAGTCAGGAAAGGGGGGTTCTGCGCACCCTTGGAAATCAATTTCTAATTGGCGGTTTTATATGGGAAAAATGTGTAGAAAACGATTTGCTATGTTAAAAAGTTGTAAAAATGTCCCTAGTACCATTTTTAAGCAAATTAAGGCGCCATTATGGTGAAATCTGTTATTGACCATATCTCCACCACTTTTACAGATAACTGAACAATAACAGTCTCCAGACCCATATTTTGAGGGTCAAATATTATCATGAGACCAGTCTTGAAGTGGCTGAATGTAAATTTTAAATTTGAATATGCAAATTAGTGCTGCAGTGGCGTTTATATTGGATTTCTTTTGCAATTTTTCAAGTTTTTTGACAAACTTTAAGTTTTTGGAGGTTAAATGCATAAAAGAGCATCCCATATTATATATCTAAATTACAAACAATCTCTTTCCTGCTAAATGAAACAAAAATAAGCTCAATAGGATGCCCGAGAGTGATTTTATGGGACTTTCTTTTCTCCTACCCCTAAGTTGAAAAATAGCCAAAAATATTATTAGAAATCTGAAACCTTTATTTTTATACATCTTTGATATCAGAAGTAATTTGAAAAAGATTGGCCTCTTTAGTTCCACATCCTGAGGGTCAAAAATCATTTTCAGAAACAACTTTGAAGTGACCACATGTATCCTTTCTATGCAAAATATGCAAATTAATGATGCCATTACCAAAACATCTATTTTTTCACTATATCGATGCCTATAACTGACCAAATGCGATATCTAGACTGTTAGGATTCACATCATTTTTGTCTAGTCTCCAAATGTATTTATGTCCTTGGTGTGATAACATTGAAATTAGGAGCTATCTGAAGATAAAACCTACACAGTTGTCCAATATCAGATGCATGTTCACTAGTGATCTACTCATCATCCCTTTCATCCAAACTGTCAAAGTCAAAGTCATCCTCCTGCGACTCATCCATATCATCATTCTCTTTCTCCCTTTGCTCAATAGTGTCTAATATATCTACCAGTGATGTTGGTAGCACTGGACCACATGACCACAATGGTTCCAAGACTCCTTCATCCGTCCTGATCCATCCCTGCCCATTATCGTAGGGTTTAGGGTTCTCCCAGATTGGTATGTTGGCACGTTTGTACAAACAGAGGCGGTGGTTAACACGCTGGACATGCGGTGTCAAAGTAGACTTGCAAGGAGGCAGGCGAGCTAGGTCAATCTTTGACTTGGAACTGAGTTTCTCATTTTCGCCAACCATCTTTCGGAGTAGCTTAGCCCGGACAACATCCACTGAAGAATCTCGACCTTGTCCATAAATCACACAGGTGAACTCTTCCAACTCTTTCAATACCTGATGGTTTACGATCCAGTCGTTCCCAAGATTCTGGAATGCTTTATGAAACTTGGGGTTCTTTTCTAGCTTTTTCAGCGGCCCCACTTTACCTTTACCTTTGAAGGCACTTGTGCAGTCCTCTCCACTGAACACATAGAATCCAATAAGCGTGGCAGAGTAGTCTTCTCCTAGAGATTGTGCGAGCTCAGTGATGTTGATAAGTTTTCGATGTTTTCCTGATCCTGTATCCAGGTACACAGTCATCTTAATGGTATGAGCGTGGTAGAGGAGAATCACAAAAATGTCTGTGTCTGGAGTTCTAACAACAGCGTCTTTGTAACCAAGAGCAGCAGCATGATATAGGTACAGCACTACCCTCGTATCAGTCTCCTCCTGATTGCTGTAGATAGTTGGGAGCTCACGCACCTCGACCTGGAACAGAAAGGAACACTGGATGTCATATTAGAAATAGCAAATTAGAGGAATGAAGTTTTAAATAATGATTATAATAATAGTAATAATGATAACCTGGGGATAAACCTACCTTGCCATTCATTGAAACCAGCTGATGAGTTCTCCCATCTACAATCAGTAATTTGAAAAAGATTGGCCTCTTTAGTTCCACATCCTGAGGGTCAAAAATCATTATACACCACTGATGATTCTACCTATGCTAAGTGGGTGAAGAGTGAAATGTTATGAATACAATTATGATACTGTGCATTATAATACTGTGCATGCGGACTCATATATTAATGATGCGACATGTATATTCAGCAATGCATACATTAGGATGGTTTAAACTGAAATGAAAGACAGAACATAATAAAACAATATTGGAACACTCATCTGTTTTGTGTTTATTATAATAGTGTTCAATTCATCTTATCTGCTTGCGGTCCATGGAGATCCCCCCTCATAAGATGCTGCACCGATGGTGATCCCATTAAGGCCATCTTTGGGGATAGATAATCTCCATACAGTGGTTGTGGGATGGCAGGAGTTCCCAGAGTAGCAAGGTAGGTGAACAGGTTATGGCTAGTGGATGAAGGGACAACACTCAAGTTAGCCATGGTTGTTACCTGTGTAGGCTGAGGCCCAACCACCTCCTCCTTGTCATCTACAACATTGAAGGGAGATGAAGATGCTGTGGGAATTGGAGGAGTGGGCTCTTCTCCATAGACGAACTTCTTCACCAACATCATGGTGTCCATGGTGAAGTCCATCCATTTGGGGTTGGGTATCTTCTTCATCTGAGCCTTCAAGTAGTTGGATAAGTGGTCTATCTCCACATCATGCTACGATGGTGCGGCACTAGCTGGGGCAGCTCTTTCCTGCTCCGACTTCTCAACTCTGTCCAGTATCTGAAACAAAAGAAATAGTACATTGTAGGTTTGAGGTTAATTGAAAAATGAAAAGCAAGTAAAACTACCTTTGTGTCATATAAATCAACACCATAAACATAATATTAAACTATGGACGTGTCTTAAGGCAATTGGCAATTGTAATGATCACTAAGCAGCTTTTAGCACATACAAGTGATTACATGTTGCACTTCAACCAATATATACATATTTGGAGTACATTTGTTTATTATATACATTCCAACTTTTAGTCTTATATTACATGGTAATTGTATTGGGCGAATAAGTGTTAACTATATAATTAATGGCACATACACTATCAAAATTACTAACATTAAATGTAAACAGTAATAAGTCATAATAATATGAAGTACTTCTATATCTATATTCTTATATATTGAGATATGTGTTGTAATAGCCCTCTTGTATTATTCTTAACTTTTAGATAGCATCTTCACCAAAACTTTGTGTGAAATTTAATGTATTTTATTAGCTAATTTCTACTATGGCTGCTTACAGGATGGACATCATACATATACATCTAAATACAACATCCACTATACTTTAATAATTTTCTTACCTTCTGAGCAATCTCCAGATATCTTTCTCCTTTCTTGGATGCTTTCTCAGACTTCTTGCCTACACCTTTCCCCTTGCCCTTGAACAGAGTTTTCCTGAAACTGACTGTAGGATCCTCAGGCTGGCTGGACTCATCAGACAAACATTCCTCCTGTTGGATCTCACTCTCGCTTTCGGAGGATACTGCACTGGGTTTGGAGAACTGTAAATAATAAACGGTGTAAGAGTTGTTGTTAAATGTTGGAATAATCTATATAACTTTAATGGGCGATAAACATCCACATGCATCACTAACATACATTGCTATGTATAGTTTAAATATGATAACAATAAACATATGATAAAAGAGTAGGAAAGCGATGATTATACTTTTAGAAGGGTCACTTGAATAGTGACAGAATATTATAATACTCAGTACTAACAAACCTTCAACCACAGTTTATAAGTATGCTGAATTAATGTTGGTAACAACAATATCTGAAGCAACATTTATAGTAGTTTATGATAGTAGGAAGGGGACTATTGGGATTAAATTAGATGGAATATGTAATGATTAAATGTAGGTAATGAAATATTTGTATAACAACATATCCTTTGTACACACATACAGAAAATATAATGACATATTGGTTCGCAACATACCCATCAAAAAAAGTCCAAACATAGTATGGACAAAGATTAATCACATATATGGAAATAATTTAGAAACACCAATATAAAACAATACACTCTGTAACATAGAATAGTATTACACAAATACATATTTAAATTGAAATGTACTCACCATGTCAGACTGTCTGCTGGCTGTACGCCTGATGTGACCCCATAGAAATCGAAAGTTCGAGTAGATGAATTGCTCCCTATTTTACCGAACCTTATAACATATTCATATTGAGGCATTTATGAGAATACTACTTACAAGTGCAGGGAGGATGCATGGTCGAACCCTTCTCCTCCAGGAGTGAGTTTTTCTTTTCCGCGTTCTTGTAATCCTTGTCCCCCTTCTCGTAGAACATCGGGTGGAGTTGGTACCATTCCGATAAATCAGCCTCCTGCTCGTCTGTGAACATGTAGTTTTCGCAGCGTTTCCTGGTCTTCGAAACTGGTGGTTCCACTGATCCCGAGGTGGGGGGGAGCGATTTCCTGCTGCTTATAGGGGTTGCGATTCGTCGGAGCCACTTTGGCGCTGAATCACAGGTGTGTGAGTCGATGTACTTCCACTCAGCTTGGGTGTAACTTTTTGAAAGTTTATATCTTCTAAGCTCACTGTGGGCGTCGACATTGCTTGAACGGCGACATCATCGCTATCTCCGTGGTCTACATCACTTGCCGAATCCGGGGCAGGATGTATTTCCACCTGTATCCTCTTATTCTGCCCAGGAGTTACCAATTTCTTGGTAGCTGGTTCACTTCTACGACTTGTTTTTGTGCGCGCCATGATGGATCTAGCCTCGCTTTCGTTTGGGGATTCCCCCCTGTCACGTGATTAGGCCATGGCAAAAATCGTGTCCTAACACTGTCCTCGCACTGTTGCAGGGCCATTTCCCTTCAGGACACCTACTTTTGACCCCCAGACACAGTTAGGACAATGCCGACTGTCCTAGGACAGGTCCCCGATATTGTTAGGACACGTCGGGGACAAACATTTTGTCTTGCTTTTTCTGGTTGTCCTAGCGTGGAATTGAGACATGTCTCAATTCCGCGCTAGGACACGCACGACATGCAATCCGTCGGGAATGACATGCCCACCGTCGGGGATGCACCTAGGACACCCACGACATTGTTAGGACATGACCTAGGACACTGTTACGATCAGGAATTGAACGAATTTTTGAACGAAATTCCTGATCGTGGCATGTCCTAACACTGTCTTTACACTTGTCTTGCCTGTGTGAGATGGGCTTTAGGCATCTTAGGCGTCTTTCGCAATGATTGCCTTTAATTCGAATCAGTAGAATTTGATTTATACCAAAATACTAATCACTTTGTTTGTATGTTGCATTTGATACGCATAAGGCCAACCGTAGTTAATTGTATGTTTCACTTTTTCTATTGACCCTAAAAAAATCCCCAGCTCAAAACATTTTTTTTAAATGGTACTCTAATTCGCACAGGCCTTATGAGAAGAATAATAGTATCGTGAAACGGAGCTCCAATCCACAATGATATAAAGGACCTAAGAATTATAAAGCATATGATGTTCATTTCTCGTCAAGAGCTTTTAATAACAATGCATTTCAACTTTTTTGAATATCAATTTAAGAATTATGTGAAAACCCCAACCACACCCATAAAACTATGCAAAAACAAAGCTTTCTAGTTGACCCTTATGCTTGATAACCATACCATTACAGTAAACCTTTAAGAAACCATACTCTCATAATTACCAATTTGGTCAAAACCCTTTCACTTGTATGTTGCAAAATGCTTATGAAATAAGACTATATTAGTAATTACCAAAGATAATATGTGGATTAATTATCTTTGATAACTGACATTTGTTTTATATTTCAGGATTTTAGATGAATGACTGAACTTTCAACTGAAAGAAACACAAGTGTCCCTTTCAGCATCAGAGAGATGGAATTAATTGGAGGACTTGGATGTGCCGCTCTGTACTTGTGCCTTATACTGGATGTGACATACATCCAGGCTGTAGATAACAATGCTAGTATGTGTTCAAGTGAGAGGCTGAACACTCAATTAGTTCAACTTAATCAATCATATGGCATATTACATACACCTGATTATCCAGAGAACTATCCTTCTTATCAGCATATCATATGGCAGATCAAACCACCACATAAAGGGCCAGTAACTGTCAGAATTCATGATTTTAAGCTAGAGCAGAGTTCTACATGTCGTTTCGACAAAATGGCCATATTCGATTCAGAAAATTGTGCAGTATTATTTGGTCCAGCTTGTGGTGTGATTGAACCTCAAGTCCTTAAGCTGAACAGTACTAGTGTGGAAATAGAATTTACTAGTAATCCACGTTGGTCGTTCCAAGGATTTCTGATGTCGTTCTGGATATCTCCTCCACATGGCACTGCAATATCACATACAGTACAAGGCAATGAAGGGACTATTATGTCACCACTTTATGCATCAAACCTCGGCTATCCCACTGATGTCACCGCCATTTGGAGTCTTAAAGTTCCCTTTGGATTGATCATCATATTGGATTTTATGGACTTTAGATTGGAGCCATCAGGCCTCAAATGTGAAAATGACTATTTAGCTATAAGGGATGGACAATATTCAAATAGTTCACTTCTAGGAAAATATTGTGGGATTCAACAGGCATTTACCTTACACTCAAAGGCCTCATCATTAACTTTAGAATTATCCTCAGACAGTACAAACACTGAGCGAGGTTTTCTTGCACACTTTAATTCTGAAAGGCCAGAAAACTTTCAAATCATTGGGTTGGTTCCAACATTAATTTTGCCAATTGATACCTTCAATGCAACTGCTCCAATATATAAAACCTCTGTATTTGACATTTATATCTGGCAAATACATGTTCCAATCCAAAATCAAATTCAACTCAAATGGAAATTTGCAGGAAGTGAAAATAAGCCATCCTTCTTTTTGATCAAAGAGGGATCAGTTATCAACCAGTCTGCTTCTTATCTTGAAATTGATGTGACTGTTCTAAAACAGTTAAAGACATTACATCCACTTTGGTTGCGAAAATTGATATTTTCCAAAAATATGACACAGATAAGTTCGGGGAAGCAGTGGAAGTCATCAGGAAACATTATTCTCATTGCACTTGGAAGTATACGAAGTACAGCCTTATCCTTTTCAGGTGAATACAGGGTGATAGAAGGGATTTCACACCTAGAAAGTGATTGCTGTGTTGGTCCATCTAGTGAACTGAACATGGTCAATGAATCTACTATGTTTCAGATGCAATTGCTAAGTAAGCAACGTGGCAATAGTGCAATGGTGCGTTGTAAATGGACATTCAAATCTAAGCTCCATCAGAACATAAAGATGGAAGTTCTGTCTATAAATAATACATTTGGAAATACTGAGACCTGTGACAATGGCGGAATAATCTTTTATGAAAATAGTAGAAACAATTCAAGAAAGTATGGGCCATATTGTAGGGTGACAGCTTGGCAGCCCATACCTCCAATTTACACTCCAACTATCTCAGTGTTTGTATCTGAATCTCCTACATTGTCTGTCATACTGTATGGCTACAGTGGCATAGAAATCAAAGTCCTGGTCTCGCTGACGTATTGCCAAGGGATTGTGCCTCAATTAAAACAGGTTGGTGGATTGAATGGCATGAATTATAATTGGACACTGGACCTTAACAATCAACCTGTATGTTATCATGTAAATGGTTTTGCTTTGCCATCATCATACAACCTTACGTTTGATATACCAGATGCTTCCGCTCTATATTTAATCATACATAGAAGTGAATCAGCAGTAAAAGAAAATTGTCATAACCAGCTCTTGTTTACAGGCTGCAATATATTAACAAAACCAGTGCCACAAATGACTTCTCTAAAATTGCCATGTAACTCTCTTCTGCCAAAATCAATTCAAGTAAAAAGTATTAACACTTGTCTAAGGATAAAAAACTATTGGTATATTGAATTAAATTCTAAAATCAACATGGATTGTCAATTGCGACATCCTCATTGTACTGATATAATTGGTGGAGCATGTGGCAAGATTTTGATCCCTTTGTCTGGTCCATTACCTGACACTCAAGCCATACCAAATGAATGTTTTATTGATATACATTCAATTCATGAAGTGCATCCATTCAGTGGCATGACATACTACGAATTGACATTTAAATCATCTAATCTAAACTGGTGCGGAAATGCCGAAGTGAGTGGAAATGCAGAAGTGAGAGTTGAAGAGAATGTCAAGTATGCCAGGTATGGCTCATCATCAGCGAGAAAAATTACCTTTCCTGTCTGTGAGGTATTTAGCAGGAATAAAATAATTAGAACAATGACAGTTCGTGGTGTGAAAGTATCTGTTCACAAGCATAGAACATATGAATTTCACATAGGGAATATATACGTTGAATTCAGAACATTGATCCATCACTATTACCAGTTGCCTAAATTGGATCATTTATGTCCCGGAGGATTTAGGTATATGAAAAAACAATGCTATTTATATCACAATTCTGATGTGTGGTGGAGATTAGAGGGATATACAGGGACATGGATGGATGCCAATCTACTATGTAAAAAACGGAATGCAAGTTTATTGTCAATAACAAATGAGGAGGAAATGATTACAATAAAAGAACTGATGTCATCAGTGTGGGCACGCCACATGTTCAACTACCCAGCCTCATATGTATACATTGGTCTCCATGACACATTGGAGGTGAGTATTGCTTTGTTTCGACTAGTTATTTAAAAGCATTCAACTACAGGAGCTAAATGGAAATATAGGGGCAGGGCTGTTCCAGATTCAAACCTTAAATACCTTAAAGTTGCCAAAGAAGATTGATAATCTTAAAAAGTAAAACTTTATTGATTTCTTTGAAAATGTGATATAAGTGCGTACATTTTATATAAAAAACATTGCAATAATGCTTAAACCTCAACCAATATGTGTTTTATCAATACCTTCTTGCACAAACTGCTGATGTAGTAATCACTCACTTTTGGCATGCCATTGGTACTTTTATTTTAATATGCGTGAGAGAAAAGCAAATGGGCATGGTAGTACCAAGATTATAAAAATATAACAAAGATGGTAATTGGTACATGTTCAAAACTGATAACGACATGATTGTTAAATATCAGTAAGGTCTTACAGATTACACAGAGGATGTCCTCACAAATCAGAGAGGTCAGTATGCCCTCGCGCCAACAGTTAATATCGTTTCTTAGCCTAACTTATCTATGTGACTCACAATGTAGGATCTCTGTACTACTGAGCATTCTTTATAACTGAAAAGAAAACTTCTTAATAACTGAAATCGTTATTTGGAATCAAAAATTGTGTTTTATCAAACTTTTCTGTGATATTGTTCTCAAGGGATGGATTCACGATAGCAGTGCAATTAAAACATTTTTTTTATATTGGTACTGGTAGTATAAACGTAGTGGGTTTGCTTGTTTAGTAATATTTACAGATGAATAGCTAACCAGTAATAAGTAAAACACCTTTGTATTTTTAAAAATGAAATAAATCTAAGGAGTTTATCAGAAAAAATCTGATAAGTTTCAGATAGATAGAATGTCATGGGATGTTAGGTTTTTGAAATGAATTATTTATTACTGAATGGTTATCCATCTGAAAATATTACAAAACAAGTTGACTTTATAATTGGAATATAAGTTGATAACATATGCGCCCCCCATGATTTTGTTTCCAACACCAATGAACATACAACAAATCTTCTAATTGGTCGGTTGCCAAAAATCCAAGCCATCATGAACAACTTCACAAAAATTGTATAACACACACTTTAGGGGCAGGACATGCATGTAGATAATTTAATTCCTTTACTACGAAAGCAAAGATTTTGTGCTGTATTCCGTATAATCTAGTGCAAAAAAAGAAATATTTGAATACATTGTAAGAATCTGTGATTTACCAACCACAGGAACATCATGGGGCACCCCTCTTCACAAAATCCAGCTGCCCCCTTCTTCCTTATCTAATAACTAAATAAATGATTACCCCATGCTGCGCCTCGGTTGATACAACCCTCTGATTGCAAGATATAAATTGTATCATACTCCAAAACAGATGATAACTAATAGCATTTAGGTGATCTAGTCAAGGAACCTATCCACATATGGTGCTGGTAACAGAGCAAACATTTTAGTTTGACCTTTACCATCCTATGTCCCAGAGGTGTCCTGTTTGCACCCTGTCTGTAATTCAAGATAATTCTTTATTTTGGGAATCCACTTCAAAATTTGTAGAAGTTCTAGATATCAGTAGGTCGAATGATTCGTATGATGTGACACTAAGTGCTTTTAGTGGAGTTGGTCAAAGAATAATTGTTTTACCATTTGCATAGTAAATATTGGTATATTTTACCATTTGCATCTGTGCCCACAGGCCTGTGCTGTTGCTTACTGTGAAATGCCCTGTTTCAGTTATGCTAATAACCTAAAGTATGATTCTAAATGTTTGTGTCTATATTTAAGTAAATTTCCAGGGCAGCACAAAAGACATTTAAACTTTCTTTGCTTATATTTTCTCATGCAATGCATTTAAAAAAGATTGCAACCATTTCAAAATAATCATTTCTTGTTACATTTCCAGCATGGTCGGTACCAATGGACAGATGGTAATCCACTCGTGTATGAGGAATGGTACAACCCAGATCAACATGGTGCAGTGCCTACAGACTTGAAATCTGCAATATCAGATATGCAACAGCAACCGATTCCAGACAAGAGTTATCGTTGTACGATTATGTTTCCAGAACAAGGGAGGAAGTGGGCAAGATGGGCAAAGATTCCATGTCACTACCCCCTAGCATTGTCGGCATTTATATGTAAGCAGCCTGCACATCCATCAGACAGAGAGGTAAATGGCACTAGGATTAAGGTCATAGAAGAACAAGAAGGCCTGAGATCACATATTTCAAGTTTTATTAATAATGATTCAGAATTGATTATGCATCGCATATCCTGCCCAGGAGGCTGGACATATTGGGAGGGTTTATGTGTAAATATGTTTTCTCAGTCACCATTTAGCAAAAGAAGTCTTAGTTGGTCAGATGCTAACTTGATATGCAAGTCCAAAAACGCAACAATATTCACACTATATAACCACAGTTATTGGCTTCCAGCATTGACATCATTGTTGAAGAGATGGAAACATTTCCCACAATACGGATATATTTGGATATCTGATAATAAAAAGCATATGTGCCCCATTCTTCGTGTTTATGAAGATAGCAGTGGTGATACTACATTTTCATTAGAAAGAATGATGTGTTCGTTTGATTTTGAAGTACGAGAGAATGGTGGTAAAATCAAAATATATGAATATCCACAAGGCTTTTCTTATGTTTCACCAGTATCACCAGTCCCTTCGAATGTACTTTGTCAAAAGTATGTTTCTCAATCTGAAAGGCAGAAATGTAAACCATACCAATTTCAGTGTGCTGATAGGGTATGCATATCTATAGACAGCATCTGTGATGGTGCATCTGACTGCCTAAAAGGAGAGGATGAACTTAACTGTTCCTGTGGTTTTGGTTTCTACAGATGTGATAAAAAGTGTATTTCTTTGTCTAGGTATTGTGATTATCAAAGAGATTGTGATGATGGTTCTGATGAAAATGATTGCGTATTCCCAGAATGTTCTGATAGTGAATATCAATGTAGAAACAAAGAATGTATTCCTAGTAACAAAAGGTGTGATTTTGTGCAAGATTGTATTGATGGCACTGATGAAACTGAGTGTGATTGGAATAATGAGTGTCACGAAGAACAAAATGTCCCATTTGGATACAATACAGACCTATACATAGAAGCAGGGCTAAATACAATTACTATTGGCAAAGGAGTAAGGTGTTATTCAGGCAAATGTATACCTGTATCCAGATTTAGAGATCTGAGAGCTGACTGTGATGGTCTCAGTGCAGAGGATGAGTTTCTCACTACAGCGGGAAAAATTGCTGGATATGTACATTTTGTTCCAAGACACTGGCAGTGGAGTATGTCAGCCCAAATACCATTCTGCCAATCGTCTGACTCTGTAAGGTGTTTACCCTCTCATACTAAGTGTTTTAAAAGGCACCATACATGCATCTATGACCATAACCAGTTGGGAGATGTGGCATCATGCCGGAATTTAGAACATTTAAAGAAATGTGAAGATCATGAATGCCCAGGCATGGTAAAGTGCCCTAACTCATATTGCGTTCCACATCGAAAACTTTGTGATGGAGTCTGGGACTGTATTGGGGGATTTGATGAAAAAAATTGTAAAAATTATACTTGTCCAGGGTTGTTCAGATGCAAGGATGAAAAACGGTGCTTAGACCAATTTGAAGTGTGTGATGGTGTGGTTCATTGCAAAATGTCAAAGGATGATGAAAAGTATTGCCACTATGACAAACATCCATGTCCTAGGAACTGTACGTGCTTTGGGAATTCAATCAATTGTGCAATATCACAATATGTCAAGTTGCCAGTGATTTCCAACCAAACTCGAAGTCTAGACATTTCTCGTAGTAACCTTAAAATAACCCCCAAATTATTTTCAAAGTTATGGTACTTGGTGAGATTAAATGTGTCTAATTGTGGTATCTCTGAATTAGAATCTGGTTGCTTTACACACCTTTATAACCTTATAGAATTAGATTTAAGTAAAAACAGTATTTCTCATTTAGTAAATGGTACCTTTCTTTATCTTGGCAACATTCGCCACCTTCATCTTCATGGCAATCGTATCGTGCAAATAGCACCAGGCACCTTTAATGGATTATCTAAATTACAGTATTTAGATTTATCTCATCAGCACCTGATAACTTTAAAGGGTGACACCTTTGATGGCTTGATATCTCTTTTGACTTTAGATCTTAGTATGAACTCTCTATCTCAAATTGAAGAAAATTCTTTTAGAGGGTTGCCAGTGCTTCATGTGCTGCACATTAATGGAAACAAAATTAGAAATATAGCCAAAAATAGCTTATCTAGTGGAAGTCTCAATAATCTAAGCACAGATGCTTACAGGTTCTGTTGTTTATCAAACGCAACAAAATGCTCCCCAGAACCTGATGAATTTTCCTCTTGTGATGACCTTCTTGCTAATAAAACATTGCAGATAGCTATTTGGATTCTTGGCGCAATGGCATTGTTAGGTAATCTATCTGTCATGATTTGGCGTTGTGTAAAAAAAAAGTCCACTCATCATTCATCTATGTTAATCATTAATCTTAGTATATCTGATTTTCTCATGGGTGTTTATCTTGTAATTATATCTACACTTGATCAGTGGTATAGAGGAGTGTATATCATGCATGAGGAAGAATGGCGCACAAGTTTTCTTTGTCGATTGGCAGGTATGATCGCTACACTATCAAGTGAAATGTCAGTATTCACTATGGTTGTAATGACATTAGACAGAGTTAAGGCAATCATTTTCCCTTTTAGATTTCCAAGTATAAGTTTGACTTCAAAGTCATCTTTGATAATTTGTACCTGTGGTTGGGTCACCTGTTTAGTGCTTAGCATAGCCCCAATGTTTGATGGAAACTACTTTAGGAGCTTTTATGGCCATACAGGAGTTTGCCTTCCTTTTACATTGAGAAATACTAAAAATCCTGGTTGGGAGTATGCGATGTTCATATTCATTATTTTGAATGGCATTGCTTTCATTGTCATAGTTGGTGGATATCTATCAATATATTGCAGCACTAGATTAACACGTGAAGCATCAGGCAGGTCATCCTCAGACTCTGATACACGATTACTGAGAAATATATCCCTAATTATCATGTCTGATTGCCTGTGCTGGATGCCAATAATCATACTAAGTTGTATGGCATTGAATGGTGTATTTATTTCACCAGTCGTATCAGCATGGGTAGCAGTATTTATATTGCCACTAAATTCTGCCTTGAATCCTTTCCTTTACACATTTTTATTAAGTTAATTGGCCTCTGCTTCAAGTAAGAAAACTAGGTCTGTCACTTAGATGACTACTTTGTAAATATGTCCAAACAACTATCATATACATGTAGCTAGGATATTTGCATTTTCATATATATTTTACCTAGCCAGTTGCTGATCATGACTAGCCAAATTTGTTAAGGCCTTTTGTCGTACCCATAAAGTCATTTCTTTGGCCTGCCAACTCCCCTGCATATAATGAATGGGGAATTGTATTTTACATACGAGAAAGCGACTTGGGGAAGGGGTGCGTATTATCTAGGGGGGTGCGGTGTGTACACGGTGTAATATGGTACTTCGATAGATATATAGATATAGATATTGTGGCACATTATGTTTGCACATGTGTGTCATAATTAGGTAAATTTTCGTATTATTATATTTGATTTTTTTTATGTATTCAGGTATTAGGTTACAAGTGGTATTGTATAGTCAATACCATGTCAATGGTCATGTGTGCACCTTATATGATGTACGGTAGTACTTCTAGTGTTGTCTGTTAATTTGTAATTATATGGTACATCACCTAATCAGAGCACATTTGTATGTAGGTTAATTATTTCACTTGGTGGCTTTTTTTCTATCGTACTCAAAATGTTGTGGAAGTGTGTATTATTACTCAGCTGTATTGTTATTGTGTAAACTGTGGGATTATCTGGTGTAGAAGGTTTGAAGTCGCTATGGAAAATGACCAGGTCCAGTAGGCTTAGTGAGTGCTCTGACCAGTTACATCTGAAACAGTTGCCATGTTTAAGAGATCATTATTGTATTTTCAGTGTTTCTCAGGTAAAATGCAATAGGTCATAGTATCTATCTGATTGTTGATGTAATTATGCAGTATGTGTAATTTGACATGCATATTTGTTAATGAAAGAGCTGCACTCACCACTCACAAATTCTAGTGGCTCAAGCATTAGGGCAGGCTGGCCGAGCTCAAGCTGAAGTGGTTAGCTCGTGAGCTCATCTATATTGGGAACACAAACGTAACATAGAGCACCTAACATACCTTATGACTGCTTATTGCTGTCATATCTTGTTTACAATCTCCAATGTATACAAGCAGTGTTGAGTGTTATACTGGCCTTTGTACCTCGTCAGCACATTTTGAAATGAAATTAATATGTCAATGTTAATAAATCTCCGCCAGTAAGTATCTATTTCTTAATAGCTGGGCTGGTAAATGAGTAGCCTTTTTGGAATTGTGCGTGTCTGTGAGAACATGAGCTCTCGAGTCAAAAGGGTGGTAAGCTCATGAGTTGATCTACCTCTACCTTGTTCATAGCTAAATGAGTCAATATACGTCTAAATATTAATCTATTGTCATAAATGTATATGTTGCTAGTGTTTATGGATATTTGCTACACTGTCATTTCAGGATTATGCACTTCTGGTGTGTTCTGTTTGTTTTACAATGATTGTGTAGTGGTGTTGCTGTCTGGGATCTGTAATAAAGGTTGCAAAAGGAACAATATTGCGTTTGTTATGTGGAATCCTACTATATATTTACATGCACACACACACACACACACACACAAACACACACACACACACACACACACACACACATATATATATATATATACATATATATATATATATATATATATATATATATATATATATATATATATATATATATATATAATATATATATATATATATATATATATATATATATATATATACTGTAGAACACGAAATTAGCGCGTGTCCCAAGTATAGCGAATTGGGGAGTTTTGCATCGTAACGTATCTTTATGTTAGCGAAGATAGCCGCCGCTGACAGCGCCAGTACAGTAATAAAACAGTACAGCGTTTTTATATATAGCGAAGCGGAACCACACGCTAAGTACGCTATATATAAACACACGCGGAAATTTCGTGTTCTACAGTATATATATACACATATATATATATATATATATATATATATATATATATATATATATATATATATATATATATATATATATATATATATATATATATATATATGTATATATATATATATATATATATATATATATATATATATATATATATATATATATATATATATATATATATAGGTTACTTGATGGTGTTGGGTGTGATATGGTGTTTATCGCGAGTGGCTGTGTGGTAGAAGACTATAAACAATGCAACAACAAAGACATGTTTAGAGATACAGGTAGTCTATTTTTATAGCCCAGATTCGAACCCCGCCCGTAGCTCCATCTATCTATTACAACGCAAACTATTTTTGGGCAAGTAAACCATGATTATAGAGTCGATAATAGATGGATCAAATTCAGACAATTTCTAGTAGTAGGGGGTTCTTACACTTTTTCTTTGACCGGGAAATTGCACTTAAATTGCAGTTAAAATGTTCAATACCGCCTGCCACCCCGAATGATGCCTGCCAGGTGAGAGCTTGAGGCCCAAGCAGGGAGAAAATGAACACAACTCATCTAGTTGCAATTAGCCACCGGGTAAGACAAAGGAATGAATGTTACAAGCATGTAAAGGGCTTCATGCTCAGGAAACACTCAAACAAAGGAATGGGGAAAGGATGTGTTAACAGGGCCAAAAACGATCTGAAACATTTCATTTTGTTATATTAGCAATGTTAAAGGGTTAAAAAAGGCGATTTATAGTGGCGCCACCTATTGACTGACAGGGAAACTAACAAACAAATGGACGAACGTAACCCCCCCACCCCCTCCCCCCCCCCCCCCCCCCCCCCCACCCTTCATTACGTTTTTTTTTTCGTTTTTAAACATTCCGGATTCTTCCAAACGGAAAAATCAAGAATGTTTTTACACTCGGACTATTAAGGCAGTGTACAGTATTTGGCAAGCAGTCCGGTGGCAAAAATGTTCCGCCTGAAAATCTTATAAACGTAATGTTACATTGGTTTCCATCAGTATCATCCTGTGTTATGCTGGCCTATTGGGTCCAACATGCTAAGGGTTAGATATAAGCCTTAATAGTCCGTGAGCTGACGTTCGAAACCCTCCCCCCCCCCCCCCCTGGGGAATTTCGGAGACCTATATTTCCAAAAACCTTATACCCTCAGCTGTTCAGATCAGCTTGTCTGCACTTATATCGCGGGTGCGTTTGCCCTGGAGGGCCAATTGAAGGTCGGTACCTCCCTCATTTTAGGGGTGGGGGTGACATTTTCTAAGTGGGGGTGGTATGGACACTTGCAATTTTTTGGGATACTCCAAATTTGTTATGCTGGTCAAGTGATCAACAGGTACAACTACCAAATACCTTTCAGAAGCACTGTACTTCTCTTCTTGGAAAAGAATTCAAAAAACGTCTCAAAAAATGCCATTTTTTTGCAGTTTTTTTGAAAATTTTCACAAACTTTAAGTTTTTAGTGATCAAATGAGTTCAAAACCACCCCATATTATATACCTAAATTACAAGCAACCTCTTATCTGCTTAATAAAACAAAAATGAGCTCCGTTGGTAATTCGAGCGTGATTTTACAGGAATTTCTTTTCCCCTACCCCTATGTTGAAAAAATAACCGAAAAATAGCTTAAAATGCTAAAAAATATTTTTTTAAATCTGAAATGATCATTTAACACATGTTTGGTACTAGAAATAGTTAGAACACGACAAAGACTGATTGGGCTGAAAAAAATGGATTGCCCAGTTGCCCAGGACAACCAAATTTTTACCAAAATTTGCTAAAAGTCCAGTTTTAGGTTAGAAATCAGAGTTTGAATAACAATATGACTATTGAAAAGGTGTTTAAAGATATTGTGTGAGACTGTAAGTGTTCTACAATTGAAAATAGTTATAGCTGGATACATATCAATTGTTTTATTTCAGTTCTCCCCTATTCTGAAGGTAATCTAGAGGGCAAAAGGTCTCAAAACGTAGTCTTACTACAATAAATGTAGTAAGTCAATGCCGGTGTGTGGTTTTAACAGGGCCAGATGATCAGGATAGACTGCTGTTGGGCCTTAACCTACTGGGGCTTATCAATCTGGTAGCCCAGTTGCCCGGGACAATTGGATATTACCAAAATTTGCTTTAAATCTAAATTATAGTGTCAGCTAGGAGTCAAATTATTTTGAGAAAGTGACCCTATGTGCAATACTAGACCTCTTTTGTGACATGATGCTGTTTTCCTGTTGTTTGCATACTTCTTGTTTAATGATTTGGAACATTGGACATATGTGAAGGAGCCCCATCCATTATCAGAAGGAAAGCATAGGACATTTTTGTGCCACATTGGACAGTTTTGTGCCATAATTCATAACTGTAACTCACAAAGACCAACACACATTGTTGACACGGAACATTCAAACCATAATACCTGATTTTCAAACACACTCAATAGTTCCTCCAATGTGCCTGAATGAGCACAACAATGGACACCTGTATCCTCCACCCCTCCCATACTAGCTATTTGTGGTGAACATACAGCCTTAATAGGTTGATATGCATTCAAACTAACATGTCTGAATATCAAGCTTTATCTCATGATTGGCAAAATCCTAGGCTTTTGATTGGTCAATTGGCCCATGATATGAAGCTGTATCACGAACTTCCTTCAATTCACCTCTCAGAATCTTGTATTAACCTCTCAGAATCTTGTATTACCCTCCAAGCATTCTTGTATTAACCTGCTGCTTTTTAGGGTAGGGAGAGTTGAGCATTGTTTTGGATGACTATGCCCATGATGCAATTCCGAATTCTCCCTACCCCCCTAAGTGCATGATGCAACCACCAATTCTCCCAAACATTGCAAGATGGCTGCCCCTTTAGCAGACAATTCTCTGTTCATTTTTATTACCTAGGCAGAGGTCGAGGGGGCAATCATGAGATAAATTCGTTATCAACTGTTTTGGAGTATGATACAACTTATATCTCGCAATCAGAGGGCTGTATCACCCTCGGCTGCGCCTCGGGTGATACAGCCCTCTGATTGCGAGATATAAGTTGTATCATACTCCAAAACAGTTGATAACTAATAGTATCAAAAGTTGACCTCAACGCAACCCTATCAATAAGCATAAAGATGGATAGCTGTATTCTATCCCTTTTCTGTTTTCCTTAACCCTGAGAGGTGTGATACCTGTATCTATTCCAATCTACTACTATCAATCCTTAAAAGCTGGGTACATATACCTCCTTCAAACCATTATCCATCTCCCAAATCAGCTGGGTACCTTTATATCATCCTAGCCATTGGCCGGAACCCTTAAAAGTAAGTATCATAAGCTCATCCCAGCTATTTCCCGCTGGCTGCTGGTATGGGTTTCAGGTACAAAGCCTATTAAGTCTGGGGGAAGAAGGTAGGATGGTATACAAATACAAAGCCTATTGTTGTATAGGGTAGTAGCAAGGATTAGATGTCCTAAATGAGCTACTTTAGCTATGAGATACTGTTACCTAGCTATTGCTAGCTAGCTTGAGGGTAATAGCTGGTATGGGAATCAAGTATGTAATATATGAAGATTTAGGGTAATAGGTTGATGAGGTACATGTGCATATCTGTTATCCTTGGCGGGGGGGGGGGCTATAACTGGTAAGGGTAATAGGTATCTCACATTTTAGGGCTAGGGTAATTGGACATAGATACTCAGCCAACTAAGATTAACTAATGGTTCTATCTGATATAAGGTGGGTTGGAGGTACCCAAACTCTTGAGGCTGGGAGCTTTTAGCAGTCATAGCTAGTATGAGATACTCCTAAATAACCCTAAAGGAATTGGGATATTAGCAAGGAGGGGATATGAGTACCAAGCACTAATATATGTAAGAGGCACAGGTTCCTGATTAACTTATTAGGATTCAGGGTAAATGGCAAGTAGAAATGGGTCAGGTTACAGATAGCCAATGCATGGTTTTAGGGTTAATGACTGAGATGGCACCTAGGTACCCAGTCTACCAAGGTTTAGGGCAGTGATGAGATACAGGTTCAAACATATTAGGCAACAGGGTAATTGGTGGCATGAGATATAGATAGCCGGAGCCCATAGGAGTTCAGGGTAATAGGATAAGAAAGGTAGCCAGCCTATAGGGTAATAGGATGAGATACTGTTAGAGTGACTCATGGAAATAGCCCAGATGAGCTGCAGGTACTCACTCTAAAAGATTTAAAGGCAATAGTGGGAATGGCAAAGTATAATACCAAGCCTATAAAGGATCAGGGTAGTGGATGACATGGAATATTGGTATTAAACATATTAGGGATATGGATGATATGTGGAATGAGAAACAGGTAGGCAACCTATAGGAGCTCAGGGTTAAAGGTGCATAGCTATGTTGAGTTTACTGGGGCTAAGGGTGGTAGCACAGAAGAGATGTACCCATGTACCCAGCCTGTACGTTTTCAGGGTATTAGCTAAGGTGAGGCATTGCTTCTCACCTGGTAGGAATCTGGTCAATTGCTGGTATGTTACAGGTACCACGCTGGATATGGATCAGGATATTGGTTTGGATAAGATATATACTTAGCTGGTACGAGATGAGTGAAGAAGATGGGATTGGATACAGGTAACCAATCGCTTAGTGTTGATACAAACACAGGGGAAGGAATAGGATATATAGGTATCCATCTTTGTGCCTCTTGGGGAGTTGGGGAATCTATTGAGTGGTTAATAATCAGGCATTGTGTTTGGAGGCTTTCTGCCAACTAACTACTGGCTGTTTGTTTACCACAAAAAGCTAGTATGGTGGGGGGGGGATTCAGGTGTACAATGTTGTGCCAATTCAGGCATATTAGAGGAAATATTGTGTGTGTTTGATAACCAGGTACTATGGCGTAAATTGTCTCTGTCAATAATGTGTCATTACCCTAAATTTATATATAAATATTACACACTTGATTCCTATACCAGATATTACCCTCAAGCCGTACAGGATAGGTAACTGTAGCTCATACCATAACACTATAATAGCTAGGTAACTGTATCTCATAGCTTAAGTAGCTCATTTAGGACGTCTAATCCTTGCTACTACCCCATATAACAATAGGCTTTGTAGCTGTATACCATCCTACCTTCTACCCTCAAACTCAAAAGGTTTGGTAAATTAAAAGCCATACCAGCAGGATAAGGTTATGATACTTACTTTTAAGGATTCCGGTCAATGACTAGGATGAGATAAAGGTACCCAGCTGATTATGGATGAATGTTCCGTGTCAACAATGTGTGTTGGTCTTTGTGAGTTACAGTTATGATTTATGGCACAAAACTGTCCTATGTGGCACAACAATGTCCTATGCTTTCCTTCTGATAATGGATGGGGCTCCTTCACATATGTCCAATGTTCAAGAAGTAAGCAAACAATAGGAAAACAGCATCATGTCACAAAAGAGGTCTAGTATTGCACATAGGGTCACTTTCTCAAAATAATTTGACTCCTAGCTGACACTATAATTTAGATTTAAAGCAAATTTTGGTAATATTCAATTGTCCCGGGCAACTGGACTACCAGGTTGATAAGCCCCAGTAGGTTAAGGCCCAACAGCAGTCTATCCTGATCATCTGGCCCTGTTAAAACCACACACCGGCATTGACTTACTACATTTATTGTAGTAAGACTACGTTTTGAGACCTTTTGCCCTCTAGATTACCTTCAGAATAGGGGAGAACTGAAATAAAACAATTGATATGTATCCAGCTATAACTATTTTCAATTGTAGAACACCTACAGCCTCACACAATAGCTTTAAACACCTTTCCAATAGTCATATTGTTATTCAAACTCGGATTTCTAGCCTAAAACTGGATTTTTAGCAAATTTTGGTAAAATTTGGTTGTCCTGGGCAATTGGGCAATCCATTTTTTTCAGCCCAATCAGTCTTTGTCATGTTCTAACTATTTCTAGTACCAAACATGTGTTAGATGATCATTTCGGATTTTTAAAAATATTTTTTAGCATTTTAAGCTATTTTTCGGTTATTTTTTCAACATAGGGGTAGGGGAAAAGAAATTCCCGTAAAATCACGCTCGAATTACCAACGGAGCTCATTTTTGTTTTATTAAGCAGATAAGAGGTTGCTTGTAATTTAGGTATATAATATGGGGTGGTTTTGAACTCATTTGATCACTAAAAACTTAAAGTTTGTGAAAATTTTCAAAAAAACTGCAAAAAAATGGCATTTTTTGAGACGTTTTTTGAATTTTTTTCCAAGAAGAGAAGTACAGTGCTTCTGAAAGGTATTTGGTAGTTGTACCTGACGATCACTTGACCAGCATAACAAATTTGGAGTATCCCAGAAAATTGCAAGTGTCCATACCACCCCCACTTAGAAAATGTCACCCCCACCCCTAAAATGAGGGAGGTACCGACCTTCAATTGGCCCTCCAGGGCAAACGCACCCGCGATATGAGTGCAGACAAGCTGATCTGAACAGCTGAGGGTATAAGGTTTTTGGAAATATAGGTCTCCGAAATTCCCCAGGGGGGGGGAGGGTTTCGAACGTCAGCTCATGGACTATAACCCTTACACTACTGGTGGCTAATATGGCCAATACATAATGATGAAAAAAATAACTGAAACTCTAGCATATGCGTACTCACCTGATAGCGCTGAGTGAGATCTATCCAATGAATACCAACATGACAGGGTTGAATTGTTTCTTAAAAGTCTTTGCGTCCTCTAGCTTAGGACAAAAGCAGCCTCAGCATTGGAAAAATTAAGATTTTTATGCTAGTAAAACAGCTCAGTACAAAGAGGTCATAAGGGAAATTTTCAGTTATGCAAAATACGTCCTTTCTATAAATACCAATTCTATCCAAAAAAATGAATTCACTCTAGATTTATGACAACTTGGGAAAAGAAGCAAGAGGGGAAATACACTCCATACACAAACTAGCCTAGCTTACTAGAGCTGGCTTATTCTTCACCAAGTCAATTCATTATAGTACTTTTCAGATTTCACAGATGGCAGCACTGCTGAACTCTCTCATGGCTGTTAAGCCAGCCTAGTGTCACAGTTGTACCTATCAATAGAATCAGCTTTGAACCTGTTAAGCCAACAGCAGGAAAAAGTCTTCTGTGGAATATTCAAAGTCTATTAATACCCTCCAACCACAGACCTTCATTTCTTATAAGCATATTTTGGACCAGCCCCTTCAGAAGTGATGGGCATTTTTATGATCCCAACATGAACTGGGCTCACAAAGGGAGGTCCTTGATGAGGTGTGACTAATTTATAACATATGCTGGACTGTGATTGTGTAGCACAAACACAGTTGACCTGCTACATCATAACAGCTCATCACCACAGCTCAAGTCAGGATAGTAACTTCAGGGTAACATCTTACATACCAGCTTGACCTAAAAGAGATTAGATATGAGTATATTATGTCTGCAAAAGATAATATAGGATACAGTGAAATAAAGATTTCAAACTGTATGTGTGAGTACCCTCATAAATGGCAGTTTTTATCTCAACAAACTGGACTGGGTAATCTGCAGTGTATGGGCCGCTCCCACTAGATATGGATGCATATTTAGCCAAGGGAAGTGGTCCAGGAAATCCACCCGAACTGTCTGCTGTGCTAGTGATATCCTCACTAGTTACTCTAATTGAGGAGCAAGCAAAGAAATTAAACAGCAAAAATCTGTCGGCCCTTCACCTTGATATGAGTGGGAATTACAGAGAAACAAAACTACAGGGAGGAAGGGCTATATTGAAATCCAGGGCATTTAACAGCGCCTGAAAGCCCTATACATTGATAAGAGTCATTGTATATCAAAATGGTAAATATATTTTAATTCCTAACCCAGGGGCTAAGCCCAGTTTTAAGGAAAGAAAAAAAGTTAGAACTAAATCTTCCATAATCAGTGGGTGTCTAGTTTATGTATCCTAATTAACTTAATTTCAATGCATAATTTTAGCTGTCTGAGGTTAATGATAGTGTTATTTAGTAAACAACTCAATAAGAAAAAGATGAGTGAGAAGCCTCCCTTCCCTCATAGTCCGTGAGCTGACGTTGGAACCCCCCCCCCCCCCCCCCCCCCCCTGGGGAATTTCGGAGACATTTCTAAAAACCTAATACCCTCAGCAGTTCAGATCAGCTTGTCTGCACTGATATTGGGGATGCGTTTGCCCTGGAGGGCCAATTGAAGGTCGGTACTTCCCACATTTTAGGGGTGGGGTTTGATATTTTCTAAGTGGGGATGGTATTGACACTTGCATAGTAAACTTGCAAGTTTACTGTGCTAGTCAAGTGATTAGTAGGTACAATTAACACAAAATAACTGAGAAACTGAGAAATAGCTTGAACTGGTAAAAATTGTGTTTTTTTTTAAATCTGAAACGGTCATTTAACATATTTGGTACTAGAAATAGTTTGATAATGACAAAGACTAATTGGACTAGAAAAAACGCATTGCCCAGTTGCCTAGGAAAACCGAATTTTACCAAAACTTGCTAAAAGTTCAGTTTTAGGCTATAAATCAGAGTTTAAATAATAACAATATGACTACTGAAAATGTATTTAAAGCTTTTATGTGAGACTGTGGGTGTACTACAATTGAAATTAGTCATAGCTGGATACATATCAATTGTTTTATTTCAGTTCACATCTATTCAGAAGAAAATCTAGAAAGCCAAAGGTCTCAAAATGTAGTTTTACTACAATAAATATAGTAAGTCAGTGATGGTGTGTGGTTTTAGCAGGGTCAGAAGATCAGGATAGACTGCTGTTGGGGCCAAACCTGCTGGGGCTTATCAACTTGGTAGCCCAGTTGCCCAGAACTATTGATTTTTTTCAAAATTTGCTTCAAATCTTAACTTTAGTGTCAGAAGTCAAGTGATTTTGAGAAAGTGACCCTAAGTGCAATAGTAGACCTCTTTTTTGTGACATGATGCTGTTTTCCTGTTTTGCTTGCATTGTTCTTGTTATTAATTTTGACCATTGGGCCAAATGAGAGGGAGCCCTGTCCATTATCACAAGGACATTTTTGTGCCACATAGGACAGTTTTGTGCCATAAGTTGTTATTGTAACCAGGGCTCAGAATTAAGTATATTTTCCAGGGATCCCAATTGCATCTTTAATAGCTATCGCGGTGTTGCGTATAGAAACCAGTACGTCTTTGGGCTCCCTGAAGATATTTGAGGGAGCCGCAGGAGAATTCAAGGGAGCCCTGGGCTCCTGGCACCCCCTTATTTTGAGCTCTGGAATTAACTATCAAAGACCAACACGCATTGTCGACAGGAGCATTCAAACTATAAATCCAGATTATCAACCACACTCAATAGTTCCACCAATATACCTGAATGGGCATAACAATTGACACCTATATCCCCCCTCCCCCTCCCATACTAGCTATGTGTGGTAATCAAACAGCCTTTAGGTTGGCATGAAGTATTCTAACTGCTTTTGAGATTTATCCATAATACAGTATCCAATCCTTGAGTGAAATACATGTTCTGTATGCTGATCCATAGAGAGAAATGACTACAGTCTAACTAGATACTGACCCACATTGACCCGGGCCATAAATGCCATACTTGACAGAACACCATGTATTCATTATTCCCATACCCCTATCACCCAGTTTAGTGCAGAAAATTTGTCTAAGTTAAGTCAAATCCTTTTTCATAAAATATAGAAATTACAATACATAGGCATATGTACATGTTTAAAACAGAAATACAAACTTCTTTTTCTTTAGTGGACAGACTATTAACCAGAGGGCCTGACACTTCTGCAATCCATTTTTATAGAGGTAATTAAGTTTGAGGAAGTGATCTTCAAGTGGTTTGGGTATGAATACCCTGGCCACCTCCCTTGGTGATAGGCGTGGCATGAAGCCACCTGCATCCTAATGTATGCACACTCAAAACAGATAATGAGCCACAAGGAACCCAAGCAGTGTGTCCAGGCTGAATACCAATAACAGCCATCTGGTGTGGAAATTAAGAACTAAACTGGACTCAGCAAGTACAGTGAAGTTACTAAGACAGCAAGCAATAAACAGAAATACCAATGTATTCAGCCTGGTATCGAGGCTATACAAAAACTAAATTGCAAATTAACAAATATTGCAGAATATTTTGCAAAATATAATTTAGTATGCCACGGCTCTGCCATAGGAAACTTGTTCCAACAAAGTTTTGTCAGATATTTTGCTCTCTTCACCCTTTGTCTTATCTTATTTTAAACAATACTTCCATAAATTATCAGCAATTTATACCACTCTAGGATGTTTAGCGACTAGAATTACTTTGCAAAATCGCTATTGTGAAATCTGGGCTGTCCTCGATCTATCACAGTTCGTGCCTTTCACAGAATATGGACCACAATGTAAATTTTGCTGATACATGATCCACCCATAAAAATTTGTAATTATTAAACACGTATCCCAAGTCCCAAAATTACTGCGAACCTACGCTGCTGGTTTTGGAGGCAATGCTCTGCCTTCTTCCCTGTTGTTAAGCTTCTTGCACTCACTCAAGAGGGAGACATTTTACTACAGTCTTAATGTGGAAAATGCCCATCAACAAGGAAGATGGTCCAGGACATTTTCACACTTTCCATACCAACAAAGAATTCTTAAATTATCTACAAATTATGTTATATAATTATTTTTCACAAAGATTGTCACAAGCATATGTGATTGATCATTTCAATCAATATGTCTTGAGCATTAAACACAACTTAAGCGAACAGCTCTTAATTTACGGGGAGGGTGTGAATTTGATAAAACATCCCTACAAGTCTGCTCCTATGCTGGTATCACATCAAATATTTTCTGAGGAATAACAAAAATATGTTTAATCCTTTCAATTTTGAAACTACTTTCGCCTATGACACAAAAATTCAAAAGAAATTCGAAATTCATCTAAATCCTGACAAACTGGTATTAATTGAAAAGCTCTCAGTGAGTATTCGCATATGAGTACCCATTTCAGTAATTTCCAGCTTTTTTCATAATATTTCGTATTGACCAAATTAGCCACCAGCAGCCACCAGTCAAACAGCCTTAAGGGCAGTGAGGGCCATCTTTAGAAACTATAACTCTTGGGCCACACAGCCAGCACATAGCATTTAACCCACTAAAGCTTACAAGTTCCTACATAAGTTGTCGTCTGGATCTAAAATATTAATAACAATAACTTTGGAATAAGAAAAATGCAAAATATTTGAAGGACAGTTATTGGCAATGTTAAGATCGACATTTCTCAATCAAATGTTTTCCTGACCATGCTTTTGCCTGCAAGATTTCATCGACGTTGTCAGGCTGCTTTAGGTCACTGTGAGCATTAATGAGTTAAGAAGGCCACATGAAAATAATTCTGGTCCAGGAAGTGGAGAAACGTAAAAAACACAAAGAGAATAAAACCAACAAATCAAACGAATCACAGACAGACTTATTTATCAGAATATTTAGTATCTGAAAAAGAATTTTGAAGACCATCATTTTCAACAAGTGTTATAAAAAGATGCAGACTTATAAATACTACTTTAATGCTCAAATTATGTACATAACTGAGTGCTGAACTTATGGGCCAGGTCACACATGATGGCTAAACCTAAGTATTACCTTAACAATGGTCATTGAAGCAACCAGCCCTTAGATATTAATTCAGTACGTTCTTATTTATTACATTAACAATGGTCATTGAAGCAACCAGCACTAAGATCATAATTCAGTACATGTTCTTATTTATTACCTTAAAGACGGTCATTGTAGCCACCAGCACTAAGATATTAATTCAGTACGTTCTTATTTATTACATTAACAATGGTCATTGAAGCAACCAGCACTAAGATCATAATTCAGTACATGTACTAGCATTAGTATGTAAATCTTGTATGTAAATCACCAACTAGGTAAAATACACACTAGAACAGAGAGGCCCTCTGTGCAACACCATCTGGGGACCTGAGTCAGCCTCCATTGAAATACAAGACCAGCAATTGGGCCAATCTGGCCTCACCATGGTACAAATAATAAATAACACTTTCTTCATCCTGGTCAGGTAGAACTATCCTTGGTAAACTGTGACCATCATCAGTGGGACACGGGCAGTCAACAGAAATACACACAGGGATTCTGTTTTGACTGCCTGTGTCTCAATGATGATCTCTTTTCAAAACTGCCAACTTTAACCCTTATGCTGCTGGTGGCTAATTTGGCCAATACAAAATGATGCATAAAAAATGAGAAATGATTGAGACCCTGGCACAATGGGTACCCATCTGAGAGTACTCAACGAGAGCTTTCCAATGAATACCAACATGACAGGGTTTAGATGGTTTTCAAAAATCTTTGCATCCTTGTGCTTTGGGCGAAAGAAGCCTCAGCATTGGAAGGGTTAAATTGCAGACATCCAAATCGCTCGACATCCAGACAAATACATTGGCTATGAAGCATGATTTCAATATTCCAATTTTCTGCAGAACAGTTATACAGGAAATATCTACAGAAATAAACGATCATAACCAAAATATCGCTAAATTCTGTTATGTACTTGGTGAGAGTCTGAGTGAGACTTGGATACAAGGCTCTCTCTATGGGTAGATGCCATACCTTAGTTCACAAAACACATACTCATCATCATCATCATCATCATCATCGCAACCAAAGAAATGTGACAAACAGCGCTAGCTCCATTCACACAGAAAATGCCACTAAGAGTTCCGCTTAAGGTAACTCCAACTCAAATCAGCAACAACAATCAACTGGAAACTAGATATCCTTTAGTAAATGTTTGGATATCCGTTATTTTGGAGAACCACTTCCTACTAAGTGAATATTCCAGCTAATGATTATGAGGTTATTCATACCCTTTAGTAAACATCTGGATATCCGTCTTTCTGGAGTCCCACTTCCTATTGAGTGAGAATTCCAGCTGATGATTATGAGGTAATCCATACCCTTTAGCAGCATGTCACTCCCCAAGGATGAGAAACGATTGTCCCTCACCCCTTAGCCACGATGTACCAACATTCAATCATTATGATGTTCAAAAAAAAATCAATCATTCTCTTCTAACAGTGGTATTGTTTGATTAATTTGTAATTCCTGTAGAAAGCGCACTCCTTATGTCGAATGCTCCATTCATGTTGGTCGTGATGTCAGGGAAAGGGTCCTTTGCAACTGCTGTTGCAGCAGCTACTACTGCTGCTGCTACAACTGCTGCTGCTACTGCTGTAACTGCTGCTGCAACTCCAACTGCTAATGCTGCAGATACTGCTGCAACTTGCAACTGCTGCTGCTGCTGCGGCTGATACTGCAACTGCTGCCGCTACAACTGCTACTGCTGTAACTGCTGCTGCTGCTTCTGCTGCTGATGTTTCTATTGCTGCAGCTGCTGTTGTTTCTACGGCTGCAGCTGCTTCCTGAAGACTCTTAGCAGATCACCCTGAACGCCACAGCACACTAGCTCACTGCCATCTAACACACTCCTCTTCCTCCTCTTCTTTATACAATGGGAGTCTGAAAAACACAAAGAAAATGCCTGTCAACAGGGATCCAACCTGCCGAAACAAAATAATGCAACAAAGCTGAAAAGTGACTGAAACCCAGGCACATGGGTACTCATCTGAGAGTACTCAGTGAGAGCTATCCAATGAATACCAACATGACAGGGTTTAGATGGTCTCAAAAATCTTTGCATCCTTGCGCTTTGGCCGAAAGTAGCCTCAGCACTGGAAGGGTTGAGTATTCCGTGCTAGCATGATCTCAGTACATAATGAAATAGTCAACACTTCAGAGTTGTATAAATAGCACTTATTAAGAAAAGACCAGTATGAAAAATTAGTACAGGGCTGTGTGCAAACGTCCTTTTATCGAGTGATGTGGATGTAGATGTGTGAAATGTCATGAAAAAACCATTAACACATTAATTAGGAGTTCCTCTAGAAATTGACGTCTGGATCTCTAATACCTTTGACAATGTGTCTTGAATGGAGAATGATTTTATAAAATATGTGAAGGATAGTTGTCAGTAATGCTCTGAGTAATATTTTTCCATCTAACATTTTTCAAACTATGCCTTTGGCTAAGAGATTTCATCAAAATTGTCAGCATTTCCTGGCACCTCAAATACTCCCTCATAATGTCAGACGTTATTCCAGTATACTGTGTTAACTTTTCGCTGGGCAGGCAGCTGCCTTTGATAAGCTATCATGTCAGCGTGTTGTACAACACCAACGTAGGAAGCGGATTTTAAAATATTAGTGCGGAGTTTAATAAATGCGGAATCAAGGTGTGTGCTAAGTATGCATTGATTAAACTGTGCAATATTGACACAATATACAGTATCTGGGAATGTTACTTACGCTATTTGGGTCGAATATGTTGGGTACTCCTCGGGAGGAAGCCTCAGTTTCACTATTTACACTGGTGGGTGTGCGAGGCGTCGTCCGAGGCCGGGACAACGAACGTGGGTTGGAGTTTGTGCTCGAGGGACTTGGGAAGCTAGGCCCACATATTGGGGGGACATCTGCAACCAGAAAGTAAGTCGCATGCTAATAATACTGCCATCCAAACAACTGACAGCGAACCTGGTATCTGCAATCAAGAAGTAAGTCACATACTAACAATACTGCCACCCAGGGTCTTAGCATTTTCAATACAGCAATTCCAAATTTTCTGCCCATCGAGATTTAGCTACGTATCTACTTCAAATCCTTATGCCATCTACATTTAATGGCATAGTGTGTTAAAAAGAGCAATTTACACATCAGTCATGTCCTGAAATGTTAGGATCTTTTTATTACCCCTCAAAAGTCAAAATTGAAAAATCTTCATAGAAATGTTTGCCTGTCCGGACTTTCGAACAGGTGGTTTTTTAGTAAAGCAGCTGTCCAAAAGACAGGTAGGACGGGTCCTAGCTAAGTCCCCGCTTAACCCAAACAACTGACAGTGAAACATTTCACCGGGAACCCGACTGGGAACAACTATGTGTGTCACAAAACTACTATATGCCCATCTAAATACATATGATATCAAAGTAATATGAGAATCTACCTTCATCAAGCAACTTTGCCAGTTGAACACATTTAGGTGTCCCATAAAGGTCAGTAATGTGGCTCATCAGGGCTGGAATCATGCCAGGGGTCACTGATCTATCTCAGCGTGACGTCACGAGGGAACAAGGAACAATCAGGGCTCTCGTATAATTTGCATTACAGAGAGACCCGATAGCCAGCATCAGATGAGCATATGCAGAGCACATATTTTGGGCTATTAGTTGAGGCTAGGCTGTTCAGGTTGACCGGCTGGTTGCATATCCACTTGTTTTTATTTATCTTGGCCACATAGGAGAATTAAGGGCGGTAGTTGCTAGCGCTTGCCACAACCATCGACCCATGTGCTCATGTTTACGTCAACCACAACGAGGCTGTAGTTGGTTTGTGATTGGTTCTTATTATTCAATTGAAACCGATCACTGAGCTGTAAAGTACAAATCACTGAGTCTTAATAACATCTATATCAATATACAGATTATACACTCGACAGGATAATGCAACAAAGATCAAACTCTTTTGTTTTTTCGTCTTCTTCTGAAAGTAACTTCTCCACATTCAATCGAAACCAATGAATCCATTTCTTCTTTTTTTCGCACCTGCTGTTTTTATTTTATTTTCAGTTATACGACATATATTTTCAAATTATCATCTGTTCTGATGATTATAACATGTACGCATACAGTGATAATATGTAATTGAATTCAATTACTGGATAGTAATATACAATAAATTCTCTTTACAAATGTATGAAATATACAAATAAATATGTGGTACAAACATCAGGATATTCGCTTAAATCAATGTTTGTATTCAGCCTATACAATTATATATTTTTTCCCGTGTTTTTAGAATCCAATTGGTCAGATTTGCTCAAGGCGAATGGCTCGTCAAGTTGTAGGTGATCAGTAAGATTAGCAGGTAGCTTTTCTGAGCTGTCCCTCTTAGTCAGCAGCCAAATTACAGTACAGACATTTAATTCTTGCATATGTCGACCGGATGTCTGCCAGTGCCTGGTCGTACAAACATCCACGAATAACATACAAATACGATAATCTAGACATAGCAATGACTCGAGTGGATTGCAAATCAAAGGTATGTTTTGTTGTTAAGTCATTCCTGCATCCATACCCTAAAAGGTGGGTGGCAATCGGGCATGCGGTCGTGTATTATGCCCGGTCTGCCCACAGATTCAGTGCAAGAATTAAATGTCGGCACTGTAATCTTTACATCTCATGCAAACTTAGAAGTTAGAGGAAGAAAAGAATGGATATGTAGCGAGAGCCCTATTACTATATGCGCAATAGTGACGGACTGGACACGACAGGTGTTTATAATCTGGCATCAGCATGGGGGCACGCGGGAACAGGGACCAATCAGGACTCTCGCATCATTTACATTGCAGAGAAACCTGTGCACAAGCATCATCAGAGAATGCACAGAGCACGACTTTTGGGCCATTGGTTGAGGCAAGCCTGTTCAGGTTGACCGGCTGGTTTCATATCCACTTGCTTTTATTCATCTAAGCCTAAAACAATAGTCATGCAACTCATGCATGATATTATTTACAACTGTAACCATTAGAAAACAGATAGATATTTCTTCTTTCCTGGTTTAGCATCTAGTGGATTAGTTCTTGAAAGCTCCAAATTCTTCCATTAACTGATAGTCAGGTGCAAATACCAGAAAAGATGACTTATTGAGGCATTTTGTGTTAAAAGTCGGTATCCAGTGTTTCTAGCCTAATTTGAGGGTGCTAAATCTGAAAATGACGGATACCAAGCTGAATTTTTGGTTTTTAGTGTCCTAATCGCCATTTTTGGGTGATTTGGCCACTTTTTGTATGTTGATTTGCATAATGTGTCATTTTTTCAGAACAGTGCCAGATCATGGCAAATGAGGTATCAAATTGAAGCTCTCCACTGTGGGAGTTCATTCATGTGTAGTTCTGGTACTCTTAATGGTTGCCATGGCAACGATAGCCAAGAATTAATCAAAAACTGAGAAAAAATGCTTATTTTTGTAATTTGTGTGATATTGAAGTGCGATTTATCCCAAATCAACATATCTTAGGGCATCAGTTTGTTTATCAAAAACTTCCTTACTCTTTTCTTGATCAATTCATGGCAATTTTATATGATTAAAATATTTTGGGTATGACGTACAGTCCTTTGAAAATTACAATACTGCAAATGCGGAGTCTATTCACAATATGGCTTAAAATGAGTCATTTTATCAGATCAGTGTCAGATCATGTCAAATGTGGTATCATAGTAAAGCTCCCAACTGTAGGAGTTCATTCATGTGTATTTTGAAAATTTTCAGTGGTTGCCATGGCAACGGGAGCCAAAAATTGATTAAAAACAGGGGAAAATGGTCATTTTTGTAATTTTGTGTGATGCTTAAGGGCGATTTACCCCCAATGAACATACCTCAGGGCATCATTATGTACGTTAAAAACTTCCTTGCTCTTTTTGTGATCAATTCATGCCAATTTCATATGATTAAAATATTTTGGGTATGAAGTACAGTCCTTTGAAAGCTACAATACTGCAAATGCGGAGTCTATCCACAATAGACTTCAAATGAGTCATTTTATCATATCAGTGTTAGATCATGGCAAATGTGGTATCATATTAAAGCTCTCAGCTGTAGGATTTCATTCATGTGTATTTTGAAAGTTTTCAGTGGTTGCCATGGCAATGGGAGCTAAAAATTGATCAAAAACAGAGGAAAAATGGTCATTTTTGTAGTTTTGTGTGATTTACCCGAAATCTACACACCGAAGGGCATCAGTAGGGTTATTAAAAACTTCCTTGTTATTTTTTGATCAATTCATGCCAATTTTATATGATTAGAATATTTTGGGTCTGAAGTACAGTCCTTTGAAAATGCCGATGCCGCAAATGTGGAGTCTATCCACAAAACTGCTTAAAATGAGTCATTTTATCAGATCAGTGTCAGATAATGGCAAATGTGGTATCAAATTAAAGCTCTCAACCATGGGAGTTAATTGATGTGTATTTTGGGAATTTGCAGTGGTTGCCATGGCAACGGCAGTCATGAATAAGTCAAAAACAGCGAAAAATCAGCATTTCTATTATACTTAGGCGTGATTTCCCTCGAGTACATACACATGTGGACCAGTATGGTTATTAATTTTAACTTCCTTGCTCTTGGTCAATTCTCTTAGACTTAGAATCTTAGATACCTTAGGTCTGAATACCGCCCTTTAAAAATGAAAACAATGCAAATGTGGTGTCTATCCAGTATCCACAATATGGCTAAAAGGTAACAGTTATTTTGATCTAGTATCTACTCTCTCTTCTAAAAGGGTACATCTCATCGTATTCTGCTAGATACATATAGTCTTCCCATGTGAATAACTATTTTTTGGTTAATATCAGTATTTTAATAAATACAGATATAGTAACTTTATTGTTTGTATAAAGGGCTTTCAAAATAAAATACTCAAACTCCAGGATTAGTTACCTGCTGCTAAATTAAATGAGGAAACTTGGATAAACAAATGCTATATAGTTTCTTAGCCTTGATTGTGCACTTATATGATAATTAAGTGATCATTTCCATTTAAAGGGAGGTGGTTAAGCAATGCACTCTGAGACATATGATATAAGTACACAAATTGCAAGGCTGAGAAACTGCAGCATTTATATATCAAAGTTTCCTCATCTAATTTGGTGGCAGGTAAAAATTGAACCTTTTTAAGATCAATATATTTCCATGATAAAGAGAACTCATCCTGCAGTAGTATGGCTGTATGCACTGATCCTACTTACCATAAGTTTTAGCTGGAGATTACCTAAGTAGTACTTAGCTGGTAATTTTACTAATGACTTACTGTGCTGTGCTGCGGCACACCAGCCAGCACTTAAGAAAGTATGGGTTTTGTGGTTAGAGGTCCCAAGGGCCATATTGTTCTCAGCTTCTTTTTTTTTTGGGGGGGGGGGGGGGGCTAGCCCCTAAACTGTGCGTGTCGCCCCAACCCGATCACATGATCTCCTCTTTTGGCTCTCTCTCTCTCTCTTACTGATGTATAGAGCAGGCCAAGGAGAATATCTCTAACAACTAATAAGAGAAAGGGAAGCACCCAATTTCTCTGAATGTAACAAATCTATTTTGGTTTTAAGATGTAGTGGAAGAGTTCAATGATACATATCTATCCATTAATCTATCTGCACATACATGCATATACATAAATACACACCTATCTTTCTATCTATCTATTTTTCTATCTATAGCTATATATCTACTTATCTATATCAATGTATGTATGCATGTATCTATCAGATAGATACACAGAGTAGAAGTGATCGCGCCTTTAAGTTTACCACCCCTCTAAAGTGACCACACTCTGCCAGTCCCATACTAACCTATTCCTTTTACTTTTTTCCCTCGAAGTTGACCAGTTGTGGCTTGTCACAGGATGTCACTTTAGAGGGGTTACACTGTGTATATATACTGTATAAAGGGTAATGTTAACGTGTGCTTAATCTTCCCGAATTTACCGAATGGGTTTGAGACGGGAACAATAAAAACGTTATCTTTAATCATTTTTGTTGGTATGGTGTGGCAGACGGTGTTCGCAGATGACGATGTGTCTGAGTCTGAATTCTCAGTGTGTGTTAAGATATGAATTTGTTACGTTATATATACTAGTTTTTTGTAAATAAATGAATCTTTGAACTGAATGAAAATGTAATTATTTTTATATGAATTAGCATGAAATAACTCCCATCTCCGTTTACGTTTTCCATCCAACGAACTGGCCATGCTTTTTGTGACGTAAATTTATACCGGCCTTGGCAGGTTTGGGGAGTATGCCTCATGTTTGCAGTACTCACAGTCTCTCACGGACAGTTGCCAACCTACCCACGAACCGGTCCTCAATGGATAAATTCAGGCGGACTGATAATTTGAGTGTATTCTAGTACTGTTTGCAGTACTCACAAAGTTTCTCCACCTGCCCACGAACCGGTCCGACTTGGATTTATGATGCTCTAATTGCTATTAATGCTCAGAACAATAGAGTCAGCCATGTCATCTCAATTGAGCTGGGATGGCTTTGTTGTTCTGCATTCCACGGCACATTCAGTGCATACAACATTCGTCTGCACTAATAGATTCAGAAGTAAAAACACACACTTTCGGTAAATTTAATATCAGTGCAGCCATGTTCAGGACGGGAAATTAAAAAACGGGAAAAAGTAGAAAACATCATTTTTCGGGAAATAAAAGTCCCGGGAAATATACCCGTTATACAGTATATATATATATATATATATATATATACATATATATATATATATATATATATATATATAATATATATATATATAATATATATATATATATATATATATATATATATATACATATGTGTGTGCATATGTATATATAAATATATATATATATATATATATATATATATATATATATATATATATATGTGTGTGTGTGTGTGTGTGTTTTAACCCATTAACACTCAGACCAGCCAAAGCAGGCCTGACACATTTGGAAATATATTACTTATAAAAGTAATTTCTGGAAGCACATGAAAGAGAAATGTTTATCAGAAGCCAAACTACAACTCTCCTTCAAATATGAAAGTAGCAGACGTTAGGTTCTGGTTACGCTCTGAGTGTGAATGGGTTAAGTATAACTCTTAACCATTCCTAGTGACACTGACACAACTTAAATAACTGGCATTTATTTAATGACTTCATAGTCAAATGTATGGGCACTGCTTAGTGATACATGTGAAGATGAATTTGTATTTTTTAATCATTGATTCTTTTTCTGCCATTTGAGGCTGATTTGTCAGTGTCAAATGATGAAACCAGTATACCAGGAGAAAACCACTACCTAACCAGTCTACTTACAGGGGTGGTAAGTAGTACTTAAAGGTTAGTTAGGACCAGGACATAAGGCCATGGGAGTATTTTAGTTTGTTTTAGTTTGAAAACCCTTAAAACATTAAAGTTCCTATATTTGTTTCTACTGAAATACTGATATTAATCAAAATATTTATTTTCATGGGGAAGACTTTATGTATCATTTTAAGCCATATTGTGGATAGACTCGATCGTCATTTTCAAAGGACTGTACTTCAGACCCCAAAACATTTTAATCATATAAAATTGGCATGAATTGATCAAGAAAAGAGCAAGGAAGATTTTGATAACCATATTGATACCCTGAGGTGTGATGATTGGGGGTAGATCGCACTTTGTTATTACGAAAATGACAAAAATGACCATTTTCCTCTGTTTTTGATTAACTTTTGGCTCCCGTTGCCATGGCAACGACTGAAACTACCATTACTACACATGAATGAACTCCCATAGTTTAGACCTTAAATTTGATACTGCATTTGCCATGATCTAACACTGATCTGAATAGATGACTCATTTGAAGCCATATTGTGGATAGACTCCATATTTACGGTATCGGCATTTTCAAAGGACTGTACTTCATACCCAAAATACCTTAATCATATCAAATTGGCATGAATTGATCAAAAAAAGAGCAAGGAAGTTTTTAACGAACATAATGATGCCCTGAGGTATGTTCATTGGGGGTAAATCGCCCTTAAGTATCACACAAAATTACAAAAATGACCATTTTCCCCTGTTTTTAATCAACTTTTGGCTCCCGTTGCCATGGCAACCACTGAAAATTTTCAAAATACACATGAATGAACTCCTACAGTTGGGAGCTTTACTATGATACCACATTTGACATGATCTGACACTG